>JAHBCN010021075.1:0-20556 GCA_019359885.1 Listronotus oregonensis | reverse complement strand
CACTAAAAAAAAAAAGTTTTATTATTATTTACTAAAAAATACAGTTAATACTTAGCAAATTTTTTTTTTTTAAATTAGCCACAAATTATACCTAGTTCTAGCGGCTTACCCTGTGGTTTTTTAGATTTTGGGGAAGGGAAAAAAATTTTTTTTCTTTGGGGCCCTTAATAGCATAAAAATTTTTTTGGTTAAATTTCACCGGTCCCAAAAAAACCCTATTTAAAGTGTGCATGGTCGTTTAATTTAATTATTATGTTTAGTAAAAACCCTTTTTTACAAAAACAAAAAAAAATTTTTTTTTTCAGAAACGAATCAGAAATTTTGTGTCCGTTTAAAAAAAAATTTAAATTTTTTATCTCGAAATTTTCCTTTTTTTTTAATTAAAAAATCTTTTTAAAAAAAAAAAGGGTGCAGGAGAAAAACGGACTAAGTCTATTTTTAAAAAAAAATCGGGATATTGACGTCATCCGGTAGAAAATATTGTTTTATTTTGTTCTGAAAAAAAATCACTAACAAGGACGCGATAAGTCAGGGGATATCGAGGGGTAAACCACTAGTCATCAAGGTGTACAAAGATTTCAGGGACTTCCCAAGATCTTTAAGACTTCCCCGAAAAAATCGGGACTTCCCAAAGATTTCCTAAGATATTCTAAGACTTCCTAAGATTTCCCAAAATTTCCAAAGACATCCTAAGATATCTTAAGACATCCTAAGACTTCCTAAGACTTCCCAAGACTACCCAAGTCTACCCAAGAATTCCTAAGATTTCGTAGTATTACATAAGATATCCGATAGATTTCCTAGATATGGATTTTAAAATTTATAAAAATCGAGTTAAGAATATATAATGCTTCTTTACAGTCCTATGCACCATCAGACTTTATTAGGCATATTTAAATTATAGCAATCTGTCAAATACATTTGGGTTTGGGAGAAAAAGGGAAAAAACTCGAAAAATAACAAATTTAAATCTCAAAACCAAATAAAAGTATATTTAATTATATTGCAATTATAAATTTTATGTTTTCAACCTAAGTAACCGATCAGAACTTACCTTTTTAGGTTTCTTACTGAAAAACCAACAAAGAGTAGATTTTTTTACTAATTTTTGTACCCCGTTTATTTGTATATTTAGAAAGTTGAAAATATTTTTTGTGTAACTCCTGGAGTATTTAAAAATAAATTATAATCTTTTAAATTTAATGTCCCATTAAAAAAGCCTAAATCTGTTAGTTCAAGAAGGTCATTTAAATTTTCAGTTATCTATACATTCAGGAATGTCCACTTCAGAGCTTGCACATATATCATCATCGCCAGAAACGTCATTTTCTTCAGTAATGTCTACATCAAGATCTAATGAACTTGGGGAATTGAATATAATATCTTTGTAAGATTTATTATTTTTTCAGGCATTTTAATTTTTTCAGCAATACTGTTTGCACTGTGTAAAGCACGATTAAATATAATTTCAATAAATTCATCAATCATAAGTGTAAAATCATTGTTTTGAATATGGATGCACAGGAGTTGTATCACCCAAAAGTTAATTCTCGTGGAATTATAAATTCATCTAATACGTCATTTCAAAATGTACTGCAAATTTTGAATTCTTGTTAAGCTGTTAATTAGCTGACGCATACTAAAATTTACAACAGTTGAGAATACAGTCGTTAGTGAACGAGCTGAGCGGAATGTTTGCTCACAAGGTTGGCTGCTGTACAGCCAAGGAACAAAACTATTTTTTCCCAAGTTGGGATCATCTCTATAAAGTCTGACAAGTTTTATTAAGGAGTGAGCGTTTATTTCTATGCATAAGTAACATTTTACTGAAATAAAGTTTTTATTGAAGGGATAATTATTTATTACAAATTTTTTCTACCGATAGAAAATTCATTTTTTCTACGGAATTAATATCAGTATGAGATAGAAAGTGTTTATCTTTTAAAATATGGTGAATAAACCTTTAATGATCCATGAATATATTGTAGCTTCCAAAGCGTAAGGTTAATGACGTACTTGCTAGACGAGTTTTTAATTTTGTTCCGATATTGACAGTATCTTGCACACACACAAATTTATAGGAGATGGTAATTGTTCTACATGTCTCATTGCTTTCAATAACCTTGTATCTCTATCTAATAAAAATCCCAATATTTTTATTCCATTTTTTCTGCTTCTTTTTTCATTGTATTCCAACGAATAAGAACATCTCTGTGTGTAAATTTTTGTTCAGTACCATATGCTAATAGGCAAAAACATGGTGCTTTATCAACACAAGGCTGTGCAATGACTACATATGCATATCTACTAGGGATTTTTTCTTTAAATTGTTTGTATAGATCCATGGCCGAGTTAACAAAAATTTACTAGTATTCGGCAAAAAATTTAGTTAGAGGTGGTACAAAACCAACCGTTTTGTTGTTTATGGGACAATATTTAATTACGCCTGTAATTCTGGTCGCATCTTCACTTATCCACACTGATGAGCCTAAATTTCTTTTATCTAAAAACGCTTTTAATTCAGAAAATCTTAATTTACCTTCTTCAAATTTATCTAACTCATTTATCTGCCTATTAATTGTCGTTATTGATGGTAAAATTTCCTTAAAATTTGTAAAGTTTCATAGGTTAGACGTCCTCATATTAAAAAAATATAAGAAAAAACTTTTTTAAGTAAATCATCAAATCTGTTTTTTTTTTTTAATTTAATTCAGCGGTTTTTTTTTAACTTTTTAAAAATGTCCGCTACTTAATAACTTTTGTTCTCTTCAGTTTTAGAATTCGTCATTCTGTCTTTCGTTTATTTGTCCACAAAAATATTGTCCAGCAACAGTTGATAAAGATCGAATTTTCCTGAAAAGTTTTTCTTATCTTATCTCATTTGTTAAAAGAAGCTAATTTTTTTAAACAGTTTTAGTGGCGTGGATGATTTTTTTTTTAAAATTTCTACCAGGGCTATTTTACTTGCTAGAGGACTTTCGCCGCGGTGATTTGTAATGCAAATTATTCAAGTGCATTTTTCGCTAAACTTCGAAGAAAAGTTAACATTTTTTGTATTGTAATATTTTAAAAAAAAAGCGTACCTACAATACAATAATTACTTTGTATAAATATCCCATATTTTTAAACGGGATTTACAACTATGCTTTATTTTCTAAAAGCTGCTCGGCAAAAAAAATGGAAGTCATGATTTTTGAGAAACACCCTGTATGTTATATTTTTTGGTTAAAAATACTACATTTATAAAAATCTTAACCTGTGTTTAAAGCTAATCAATAAATGCACTTGATTAAACTGCATTAATAAATAATCACTGTGGCGAGACAATGATCTTCTGGGTAAAATAGACCCTTTAGAAAATAATCATATCTACGCCCGAGTCTATGCCATTGATAACTTTTTTTAAAAAACTAAAAAAAAAAACGTTTTTAGATAATTGCCTAAATTTTTTAAAAGTTATATAGAGAAATAAAATCGTGAATACAGAATATGTAGAGCTCAGGGCAATTTTAAGAAGTAATTATTTACCCAAATAAAGTTTAACTTACTATTAAAAGGATACTTATAAACATTTGAAATCATCTAAAAAAATTAACCGCTACGATAAACCGTCAAATACAAAAGGGATATTAAAAAAAAAAATTGACAAAAATTTAATAGCTTGAAATACGCAGCAGACATCAAAAATCTGAAAAACGAAAAACAATTTTTTTTTCAAATGGTCTACTTAATAACACCATATGAATAAAAAATAAAAAATATTTTTTTGTAGGTCGTCGAGTGACAAAGCTTTTGTAACCGGAAGAATAAAAACAAGATTTTTTTTTAAACTGAAATAACATCTTTTTCCTAAAAAGTTTATTTACAAAACGGTAAAAACCGAAATTGGTTTTTTATTTTTAAGAGTAATGATGATTTCAAATTTCCAAAAAATGTCCTATTGCGGGTTGATGTGAGCAGCAGTTTATTTTGTCTAAGATAAAATAGTTTTTTGGTAGAGGCAGGTTACGTAATTTTAGCACCGTTGCATATAAACATTAAAGTTTTACAAAAATATGTTTATGAAGTTAGGCAGTTAAAATTTTAATAATTATCCGAACAGAAGCATTTCACTATTTTTGGTAAATATGTTACGGTAAAAGTCTAAAATTGGTACGGGTAAATTGGATGTACAAAATTTGATATTAAAATCGCGAAAAAAGTTTTTTTTAATACAATATGAAAGCTTCTGGTCTGTCGATTTTTGTGGTTAGAAGAAGAATAATCTTCTTTTTTCTGTTTTAGGCGTTCTGCTAGTTTATAGAGCTGATCATATTCAGTAGCTATACCTCGGGACCAGGGCCGAAGCGGTCCCATTGTATAAAATCTTTTCTAGCGGGCATACTTGTCAAGAGCTTTTTTTAACATGAATTCGCCTATAATATAGAACCTATTTAAAATTATATTGTTTGAAATAAACCACTTTTTTTAAAGGATCAGAATAAGTTTTGTTTGTTTAAATAATTATAAGATAGATGTTGTATATATGAAAAAATTAAAAAAATGAACAATACTTTTAAAAAAAACTAACACAGAAAAAGATATTTTTTGAAAAAAGGCCATTTCTTTAATTTACTGTCACAGTATACAGAAACAATAATAAAAAATGCTTTATATAACATAATATATGTGTTACCAAAAATAAATTTAAGATAAAATTAATAAATGTTTAATTAATTCATGTTTAATTTTAATTAATTTTCCTAGAATATGTACTAAATCTTAAATATTTAATTTTAATACTAACACAGCGACCACCCTTGTGAATTCAAATCGCAAATGCAGCAAGAAAGGAGGAAATATACGATAAGATAGCTAAAGATTTCCACAAAATGGTTAAGGACTTCCTTGAAATATCGGGGATTCCAAAGACATCCTAAAGATTTAAAGAGATTTCCCCAGACTTCCCTGATTTCAAAAGATTTCTAGGGATTACCCAAAGATAGCCAAAGAATTCCCAAAGATTGCCCTTTAAGTGTACAAAGACATCCCAAGACTTCCTGCAGTGGTTTACCCCTCGTTTTAAATTAAACAATTTTTCTTTTGACTTTGTCATATCATCAGGGTTTTCAACACCCTAATTTGTTCTTACAAAAAACTCGAAAAGAATACTGGTTAGTAAGTGTAACACCAAATTTTTTCAAAAACGCATGTTAGCCTTAAAAATGTTACTCTAAACCAGTTCAAACTTACCTTCTAGATAGTTTTGGCAAGTTCTTGTTAGCCCTGGACACTATGTCTTTACTAAACACTACCTCAGAATGTTGTATTTTGTCTCTTGTTGTTAATAAGTAAGGATTAATTATTGTGGAAATGCAAATTCCATTTCATTGACACAATATTTCTTTTTGCTTATCAAAACCGCTCATAACCGGTATTTCATATAAACACTAAAATCTCCTTTAACCATTAATTCTTTTTTACATTTGGCAACTCTGTCTGGTCCCTGCGCGTCTCCGACAAGACCCCGAATCCGCCGCGCTGCCGATTAAGTTTGCCATTATTGTCGTCCGCCATTTTAGATTTTACACAATATTTTAGATTTTTAGGTGTTGTGATTCGTGTATTTTCTAGTGATATACAAAAAATACCACTGGTGAGTACGCAGAGTCTTCTAGCAACAATTTTTCGCGTTGAGTAGTCGAATTTGCATAGTATCTGCCGGTATTGGTTTGTTGTTGTGGCCTGTCAACACGCCTCTCTGTGTTTTTCGGAGAAATGGCGCTCTTTTCGCTGTCACTCTTGCGATCGTTACGTCACTTTGCAGAAAAATTAGGAGACGCACGGGAAAATTTGGAAATGAGCAAACGCTACAGAATATAAAATAAATATATTTATACATTTTTTTCGTTTCTTTTTAAACTATTTACGGGACGGGCCGGCAATGCGATGTTGCCGTCGTGACCAGTGCACTCACTGACAAGCCGGTTGTGGTAGGTTTTACGCGCCAAGAATAGAATAAGGATTTTAACACCGTAATATTAACCTTTTAAGTTTGTGTTTTTATTAAAATTCATATTCAGTTTTAAATTCGCCATTTTGGTTTGTATTTTTTCCTTTTCCTAAAATTCTCTATGTATAAAAGTATCCTTTTTATTATATCATGTTAAAATTCCTTTTAGGTTCTTTAATAAAATATTTTTAATTGTATTACTAATATATTTTGTAAAAAATAAATTATAAAATATTACGAGTCTATCGATTCCTATAATTTAAAATGCGTGTGCAGCATTAACAGGGTTCCGTGTTTATTTTTTCTGTTAAAAAGGGTTACATATCTGAAAAAGTTTGAGAAACGCTGGTATAGGCAACTAAAAATACACAAAACAAACATATAGACACCTGTCAAGTTGTTTGAGTAAAACAATACATCCCGAAAAAAATTCAAGAAAAATTACGATATTCTCAATTTAATAACAAAGCGATAGCCAAAAAAATTGTAGTTGTCTCAGGCATCAATTGGCGATTTGTTATTTCAACTCTTCAACGCACTGCCGCGTTAAATGATCTCGATCATTAATTGCCTTTGTTAATGGCCTTGTTTGTTAAATAGCATTTCCAAATAAAAAACACCAAAATATCCTGTAACAAAAAAATTGAAAAGTTGACGGTTTATATTGATTTTGTAGGATGTATAGATTTAAATGCCTTGTTTTCAAAACTAACAATAAAATTCATTTGGGGGTATTCGTTTTTAAAAATCTTATAAAATAGTACAACATGTTTTCTAAGAAAATATAATAGGATTTTGGTCTAACTAATTAAAAGAAAGAGAAATTTTAGAAAAAATGCCGGTCTTTTGAGGTTAGGTCCAAGTTGGCCGTTACGACTTAAAAGCTAGGGCTTTCCGCAAAAAAAAACTTACTTTAAATTTCCCCTCCCAAAAAAAAACAGAATGTGCGTTTTTTTTTAATTCACTGTGAGCCCGGTACTTGGAATAAAAAATTTCATACAAATAGAATAAATACTTATCTTTCTAAAAAAACATAAGTTTTTGGAAAAAATTTTGAATGTCAAAACAATAAATGTCCACATCAAGAAATGTTAGATCACCAATAACTTTTACTTCCACCTCCATTTTTGTAGTGAATTCTTATTGAATTTTAATAAAGATTACGATTTTTTTATTCTATTTTGCAAATTAAATAAGTTACCGTAAAAAAGAGTACTTTTTAGATCGCATCTATAGTTAAGAATTTCACCTGGCGCGATGTAAGATTAATCTTACAGCATTTTTAATGAAAAAAATTTGGCATCAATATTGTGTGGTACGTTAATAACTGTCAGGACACCTTTGGTTAAAGTTATAATTTTATTGGTTACACATTAAAATAGAGCTGTTTTTTTTGTCGTTAAAAAATATATGTCATTGTTTCTTTTAAAAAATCGAGCGAAATCCATTGGTGTAAAATTGTCATCACATTTAAACTTCTGTAAAATATAAATATTAAATTAAACCTTAAACGCAGGGCGGGATTTTACTTTTTGCCGCCCATAGGCCAATAAATTTTTGCCGCCCTAATATGTCAATATTTTTTTCGATATCAAAACAAAAATTAGTAATTCTTATAAAAATTAAGTGAATTTGGTCGGGATTTTTATTTTTATCTATTCGTTAAATATTAAAAAAATATATTTTTATTTATTTGCGATTACACTTTATAAAAAATTAATCGTAAATTTCGCCCATATTTGCCGCCCTAGGCTTCAGCCTACGCAGCCTTTGCGTAAATTCACCATTGATTAAACGTAATAAATAACTAGCATAGTTTACACCGCAAGGATTAATTAATGACGTGGACTAAATCAAGGACCTACTTTTCTTCGTATCCATTAAACTATTGTCATTATTTTTTAACTGTTATATTTTCATAAATAAAAGCAAGTGTTAAATAACATTATTTTTAGTGTATAATACTTTTATTTATTAAAGAATGAGTGGAGTCGACACTGAGTCGACAGTGTGCTTGAACATCATGGCGCAGCGCTCGCTCATAAACAAATTTATATTATTTAAACTAATTGCGAGCAGTGATTTTTTTTGGAATATTTAACTATAGTTATTAGCGACTCTAACAAAAAGAAATGTTTCATTATTTGAGGTAGAATTCATTAAAATTTGCATTTGTTTATTTAAATGTTAATAATAAAAAACGATAATAAACAAATAATTTCCAGATGTTTTACTGTTTTAAAAATATTAACAATAAACAACAAATCCTGAAAATTTAAATAATCTGTAATGGTTTTTTGTAATTGATTTTTTAATTGAAAGTTAGCAAAATTTTTATTGTAAGAAAAATTATTATTAAATGAAAATTTTTAAAAACTGTTTTGGAATTTAATTGTTGATGATATAGTCTTCCTGAAAAAATATATAAACCTAAATTCAATGATAAAGTGGAAAATGGGGGGTCCACTTAAGGTGATCTTACCCATGTTTAAAAAGCCTTTTATATTTTTTATTAAAAATATATGGGATTTTTTAGGCCTAAAACCACATTTTGCCTTTTTTAGGTAGGTTAGAAGTTTTTCGTGTTTTGAAATGTCGCACTTTTTTTCAATTTCCAGCATTGTTTCTAGGTAAATGGTTTCTTCCGTATTCTTTGCTCGCCAAAATACGCAAATGACATTTTTCGAGCTTAAATTCTTAAGCCATTTTGCCTCACACCACTCCTTGTAAGCCGCAAAGGTCGTTAGGAACCTAGCCTGGCTTTTTTTCGGGAACCAAACCATAAGATACCACATCTGCGGCATCCCTAATTTGGGGGGGGGAGCAGCTTAATTCTTCGTTCGACATTGTTTTGCTAATTTTGGCACAAATCGCAGAACAGAAACTGACATATTTGTTTGCCAGGTTGGTCGCAGTTGTCGCATCATTAGAAACGCGCAAACATGAAAATTCATATTTCTAGAAAACAAAAAAAATAAATACAGGTTTAGTTTATTTTTGGTAAAAATTTAGTTAATAATCCCTCGACAGTAATAAAATACTTTTCACCCTGGTGTGTAATATATTGATATTTTCAACCGTATATGTAAGGTTGACATTATAGACTTTTTAAAATCTTGAAAGTGTCACATGTCTGTGCTTTTAAATCGGAACGGCAATGTATATGCCTGCCTAGGCATGAAAATGCGTTTTCATCTCCATTTCTCTGCTCGTTTATTTTAATTTCAAAATTTTAAGTCAAAGTTCAAAGTGTCAGGGTTCTTTGACTAAATATGTAAGATTTTTTAAAATAAAATCTTTAAATTTTTGCCTAAGTTTTTAATTCTTAACCTAGTTATACCGTCCTAACAGGATTTAAATGGTTTCACCGTCTGACTGGGATTTTTGGGAGGGGCAAAATTCAGTGCACAATTGCAAGTATTGATCGATGCAGGTGCTGCACAGATAGTAGATATTAGATAAGACTGTCCAAAATAGTTGGGTTTAATTCAGGAATATTTTATATTAAATTGACCTTATGATATTTAACAGGTTTTTAAACAGTTTGATGTCTTTTGATTAGGATAGAAAGATTAATACAAGATAAATTATTATTAAATTACGTAATATAAATTTCCTTTATTTTTGGAACCACCCTTGTCCTTTGTGGTGACATTTGTGCGACGTCACTTATTTTGCAGTTGTAAAAAGTTATTAAATTAAAACAGCACCACCGGCGGACTCCTTGAATGAAAATATGAAAAAAAAGTTCTCATAAACATACAAGTATGTCCTAAACTTCTTAACTTATGAACTAGGTACAGGGAAAAAATTATTTTATTTCATAAATGTGGAAAAATATAGAGGCATAATATCTGGGAGAGATGGACACAATTTACAAACAAAATGTTCAAGACAAAAAAGTTTCTAATTAGGTAAAGCCCGTCCAAACCATTTTTTAAATTGCAAAGTTTCAACCCCAGAAAAAGATACAGTAACGTACTACAAATCTTGTAATAGAGCCTTGGAAAATATAAACATCTATCCCTTTTATGCTTCTATATTTATCCACATACCTAAAGTTTAAAAAAAGAAAGCAATAACAGTTACGCCCCTGTAGTTCAAAAGTTGAAATAAATTACAATCTCTTTTTATAGAAAATAATATAATAAATTTAAGGCACAGTACAAAATTTATTCATTTTCTGTCCATGGACTTTGGACCCATTCTGTAATATTGGTTATGACTGGCATAGCAACCACTTAATTCTTAAATTGGGTAATGCTGGATACATTTTCTTCATCTTACTATATACCATCGTCATCGTTTAGCAAACGAAAAACTTCCCTGGCACGACTAGCTGCATTTCTTTGAAGACGAATTTTCGTAACGGGCAAAACGTTTTTGCTAATTGCCAATAATTTTTTTTAGCCCCGTCATATCAGTTTATTCGTTGTAAACATCTTAAAATGCCTTGTATAACAACCAGTGGCGTAGCTACGTAACCAATGGCCCTGGGGCAAATAGGTAATTGGGGCCCTATCTATACTGGTTAACATATAAATACTTTAAAGGCGCAGAGCTACTTAATTTTAAGCTCTTCATCGTCAGCTGTAGTGCAGTGAAATACAGTAGATAATATTTAAATAAATATATCACAATTTTAGCAAAGACTAAAAAAACCTTCTTTACAACAGGGATACCGTTAATGTCTACATTTTAATTTTTTTTGTATCTAAGCCAATTTTTTCAGCAGATTGTTTTGTCCACTTTGATAAGGTATTTAAGCCCAAAGGCATGTTTTTGTACCATACTCCTTTTTTCCAGTTGACATGTATAGTTAAAAACAATCGCTCTGTGGTCAAGTGAAGATTAGTTGCTCTTTTTTCCATTAATTTCAAATATAATCTGATGGCAAGGTTTCATTGGTTCTGTTTCTAGCCATTTACTATTTGTCAAACTTTTAAGGCCTCCTTGGGAAGTTTTCGAAAATTGGGATTATTCGTTTCAAAAAAATAATCTTTAAAAACAAAATAAATATAACAATTATTAGGTTACCTACCCTTGAGGTCCAGTTGTTTTTGAAAATACTGAATTTTACAATTTAAAGGCTTCGTTGCCCGCCAGGCAAGTTCAAAGGAACAAATGTGGAAAAATATTTTTTGTAATCCGCTGGATTGTCCTCGTCGTAACATTTGCCATTTCCAAAGATCTGTAGTGGTAAATGCTTTTAACTTACTTTTCCCTTTTTTATTGCCTTCCGAGCTTTGCATTCGTCCAATCGGCTGATTTAAATATTATGTCTGTTGAAATAAAAATTTTTTTTACCGTCTGTGCCACTGTATTCCACAAGGATTTTATACTAGACTCTTTGTAGTCCTCTCCATTTCTTTTCTTTTCATTGTCAGTGTTATTCAATAATTTTAGTAGGCAACCTGTTAAAATCTGACATTTTGTTAAACATTCTAAACCGTTGTTAACTTTTAACAATTGCTAAGTCCATTGCTAAATTTAACAACGCGATCATCACTCGGCCGTAAATCTTCTAAAATTTTCGCCAAATCTTCTGGCGAAGTATCTTTTTTCCAAATTGTAATTTCTTTCCTCACGAATTTGGAAAAAATTTTTTAAGCAGATTTTTTTGATTTCACCGTGTTGTAAAGGGGTCGTGTTTTGAATTGCTTTTTCGATCTCAGTAAATGAATTACTTCCAAATCTGTTTTATTGTTTGAATATTTTTTGCCGATAATTCAAAAAATTTTGAATAAAAATATCATTTGACAATGCCAAAAAACGCTGAAATACTATGTTGTTGGTTTTGTCCAGGTAGCAATATTTTCAGCTGGATACCGATTTTATTGCCGGTGTAATACACTCTAGTGAAATAGTCATACTTATAATTAATAACACTATTAATTTAATGTTTCGACGATTTCATACCAAGTTATGTTCTACTTTATATTTTGTAGCGACTGTAAAGGAAGGATATATGTAAACTTCTTATCGTGATTTATCGTACCTGATTATTCGTTAGGGGCATTCCCTACAAATTTCCATTTTTTTTTAAATTAAGTTGCCAAACTTAAAGCCCTGTTGCAAGTTTAGTTCAAGCTATTAGATATTTTGTGGCAAGGAGCTAAAAAGTGGAAAATTCTGTGATTACAATATTTATTAAACTTTTTCAAAGGTCGCTTAAGGGAGCGAGGGGCCCCGGTGCACCGCACCGCCTAGCCCTCCGATAGCTACCCCACTGATAACAACCGCCTCTCGTAGATTCATTATCCTGAGTAAGCTTTAGATCTGGAATATAGTGTCCGCCTGAGCGATTTCAGCAAGTACTTTGTCAGCGAGAAAGTCGTGAAACCCACACTGGAAAAAAAAGAATATACTAACGGCTATTAATAATATTAGTTTAAGGTTATCTTAGCTTTGTATATCCCCAAGACTATATCTGTTTTTAATTTGAGAATTTCAAATCTTCATTTAAATTTATTTAAATAGAATATACACATCGTTACTTATAACATACAGATTTATTTTTATACAATTGAATCAAATTGTTACTATAAAGATTAGAATGAAGATATCAGTAGTCTACATAAGTCGAAAGTTCTTTAGAAATAAATATATGATTTTTTGTTATATTGGAAGATTCTACCGAATCTGAAAAGTTAATTCGGAAATGTTAGTATGTTTAAAATAAAATATCGTACTTTAAATCTGAGCCTACACCGTATTTGTAATATGATATACCAAATTAAATATTTAAATTTTGGTTTTATTATAGCAAATCTTTGGTATAAGTAGGTTTTGTTTTATTTAGTGGTATTGTAATATTAAATGAAAATATTAACTATTTAATTTAATAATTTTAACATGTTCGGTTTAATATGCTGACATTTTTGGAACTGAAAATATGCAGGGCACAAATTTAGCATCCATGGGGATTTTGGAAACCATGGAATACGAAGTCAAGTTAAATTAAAGGCAAAGTTGCGCATTTACTTGCCCAACAAAATGCCGTTTAAAATGTGTCAGATTTTCGAATAGTTCCAAAGATATACGGGAAAAACCAAAATTTTGAAAATGTATTTTATTTTTTCTATCCCTATTTATTAACCGATTTAAAATTAATAACACATTCACATAGCCACTTTATTTCCGCTAAATATTAGTGTTTTTGGGATTTCCCATTCAACGTTTCGTTTTCTGACGACCATCATCAACCCTTTATTTTTCTTGTGTACGCCATATGAATCGCTAACTGCAGAAAGGGGATACTTCCATTTTTGTGACAAATTGAGATTAACGTATGTTTCGGATTCTAACATGGTAAATACATCGTTTACTGCAGAAACGGGACATAATGGCATAGTCACTCGATACTGTAAAGCGTCTAAATTTGTTAACTGCAGAAAGGGGACATATCCTGGAGAAGTCACCTTTCTGCAGTAAAAAGCATCGACATTGATTTCGTTGTTGCCGTTCCGTACATCAATACAATGGGATCAGTTATTTGTCATTATAATCCAACAGAGATATAGTAGCCCATTTTATCGTTCCACTGTGATACACTTGTTTTGATTTGTCTACGAACGAACAACACGTCTTTATTCTTCTCTAATCTTTATTTGATTATTGTGGCCAGAGGTAAATGAGTTCCAGTTCAGAAAGTGAAGTAGAAATGTCGAGAAAATGGAAAAAGGTGTTGTGAATAGAGATAAATATAAAAGAAATGTTATTAAAAAGGGCAAAAGTGCAAGGACTGCAGCATGAAAATTATTCTGGAAAAGTAATAATCTGCAAGAGTGGTTGTTGGTGATCTATGGTAAGTTGTAACTAATTTTTTTTTGAGTTGGCATTACGAAAGATTATGTTTTTTTCTAGTTGCTTCAAGAAATGTTTAAGTCGTTTGAGTGAGGAAGAGAAACAATGTAAGGTTTATTTCATTCTGTAATTTGGAAACTAAAGACCTCCAAGATTTGCATTTACAAAGGCTCTTAGAACTACATTCTGTTTTACGAAAAAGAGGTAATACGGCAGCTGATAGTAGCAAACCAAAGTCGTTAAGTGTTAAATATTTTGTTCTGAACAGTTCAAGTAGAATACAAACATGCAAGAAAGCTTTTCTATCAGTTTACGGCATCTCTAAGAAGCGCTGCGAACGTACTATATTTCTTTTAAGAAATCACAAAAGTCCGCAAGACATGCGTGGTAAAAATATTAGTGGAAATGCAATAAGGGGACATATCATTGCAAATATCCGTGAACATATTGAATCCTACCCTGTAAAATCATCGCATTATACAAGTAAAGAAATTCATTATTTGGATTGCAAATTATCCGTGAAAACAATGTATGAAATGTTCAGAGAGAAACATCCAAATGATAAAATTTCTTATAAATTTTTTTGGTCCTACTTTAAAGAGAATTATGATTTAAAATTTGGTCGACCAGCAAAAGATACTTGCAATACCAGTGAGGAGCTCAATGCTAAAATAAAGAGTGACACCCTCAACGAAAATGCAAAGAGAGTAGCAGTCGCCGAACTTATGGTCCACAAAAGACGAAGCAAGAAGTTTTATGCAGCGTTAGATTTGGTAAAAAAATGTTGTGAAGAGGATAAGAAGACATTAGGAATAGGCATTGATTTTATGGTCAATGTTTCACTGCCACAAATTCCTGTACAGGATCTCTATTATTTTCGTCAGCTTACTGTTTGTACTTTTGGAATCCATAATTTGAAATCTAAAAACATTTCTTGTTACATCTACCATGAAGGAGAGGCGGGTAAAGGTGCAAATGATGTATGTTCTTTCCTTAAACATTATTTCGATCAGGAAGATTTGCAAAATTATAAAACCCTTCATGTTTTTTGCGACAACTGCTCTGGCCAGAACAAAAATAATACAGTTGTTCGCTTTTTAATGAGTATGATTGAACTCAAAAGATTTGAAGAGATTCAGATATACTACCCTATGAGAGGACATTCATTCATGCCTTGTGACCGTGACTTTGGCTTTATTAAACGACAGCTCAATAAAACAGAACGATTCTACAACATCCAGGAATATATTGAAATTATTTCCAAAGCTTCCAAAAATCAGGAAAAGTTCTCAGTTATTCAGGTGTCTAGGGATTTAGTGTACGATTATAAAAGTTGGTGGCCACAATTTTACAAAAAAACCTGCCTGAGTAATGAATCTTACGGGAAGAGTGTGCCACGATCTCAAAAGAAAATATTTTCTATTGCCTTCTTCCATCATTTGACCATTTCCACAACCACTGAAGTAGTCTGCCGTGAGTTTATTAACTGCCCTGTAATTGACACTTACCGGCTCAGGAATGCCGAGAAAGGTCTAACTGATTGTGTAAGAAAAGCTTACCCCGAGAAGCTACCTATCAACAAAAAGAAAATGGCAGACATATTAAATACACAAAAATTCATTCCCGAGGACTTTTTGGAGTTTTGGAGGAGCATTACCGCTTGGCCGACAACTGAAACGGAAGGCGATATAGAATAGGTGTTCTTAACTTAATAATGGAGCCGGCGCAGGAATACATGGTATGACCCCCAGGTTCAATGCTTATGCTTCCCTGGGGAAATATGCCACTGTTTTCCAGGCGGAAATATATGCCATTGAACTTTGTCTGCGAGAGAACTTGAGGAGGAGATATAAGGGCAGGGACATTACTATCTTCTCTGATAGTCAAGCGGCCATAAAAGCTTTGGCATCCCAACAAGTCAACTCAAGGTTGGTTTGGAACTGTCTGCAATGCCTCCTAAACCTGGCTAACCACAACAAAGTTACACTTTCCTGGGTGCCAGGACACAGGGGAATACAGGGCAATGAAAATGCAGACTCCCTGGCCAGGCGAGGCTCCGCAGCAATGTTTGTGGATCCTGAACCTGTTTTTGGAATACCAAAAGCCTCGGTTCGTGGCTACATGACTCGGTGGATTCAAACACAACATCAGTCATACTGGAACCACATTCCAAGGCAAAATCACAGTAAATCAATGCTGGACTCATCAGCGAAAGCATTGACAAGTGAACTACTAAAACTAAATAGGAATCAGATTAGGATAGTGACAGGATTAATAACCGGACACTGCACCCTAAGAAAACATATGCACACTATGGGCATCTATAGAGAAGAACCCATTTGCAGACTATGTGACGAAGAGGAAGAGACAGCCTCTCACATCATATATGAGTGCCCTGCACTTACATACTGGAGAACAAATCAAAACCTCATGGTGGACACTAACCACCAGGAGGCTGGAGACCAGAAAAGAACAGTAAAAGGGCTACTACACCTGTCTAAGGTGTCAAACCTTTTTAACTGAAAAAAATCCACAACAGATACAACAAGCCCTGTAGGCTGCAGTGTCGAGGCGGACAAAACCTCAACTTGTGTATTTACTTTATCAATCAATCAATCAATCAAAACTTAATAACTTCAAGTGTTTAATGACCAGTTGATGATAAATAACGATTTGAATAAAAAAATTACAAAATCATTACGACTAGTTTTATTTTACTGCAGAAAGGAGACATGTCCATCTGTCTAATTTGACAGTAACGCAGAGTTAATAATTATAAACCAAAAATAGGTGGCGGTAGTTTATAAAAGATGTGCCAAGTTAGACCCTACAACAATTTTTTTTCTTAAATGACCTTTCAAAGAAAAGTTTTGAAGTTTTTTTAATTTCCTGAACAATTTCAGAATTGTGACATGTCCCCTTTCTGCAGTTAGCTATTCACATACACATTGCTAAAAAGGATTCCAATAGGTAGGTATGCAACCGAATATCCTTTGTAAATGAGTAGTCAAATGGACTAATCGCCAAAATTGCGAACGGAATAGGACGAGATGGGTTCAAACAGATAGAATCAAGTGACCTTCAGAAGTTGCTTGAATCGCAAGATAAAGATTTGACCGAAACCGATTTGTAGGAAATGCTAAATTCACAGCCCATTAAAGAGGCTTCAACAAGCAAAAAAATTTGAAAAATCTTAGTGAAGGTTAAAGGATGGCGAAATGAGCTTTGTGATTACTTTATGGAAATAGATCTGTCTATGGAAAGAAGGCTTATTTTTAAGAGACAAATTGCTAATGCCACTGCTGAATATCAGTCTGAATTAAAAGAGCTTTTAAAAACCGCCAAGCAAGAAAAAATTACAATTTTGTTTTAACCATTGCCTAAGCCTGAAGATAATAATTAATCAATATGGCCCAAAACTTTAATTAAATTCATTTTTTATATACTTGTTTCGCTAGTTTGTCACCTAGGAACGTATTCCCTATAATAATAATATAAATTACCATAATTTTTGTGCTATAAATATAGCAGAAATTTAAGTAAATACTTAAATTTGAAACTTGTTTCTATTGTAATACCTTATAAGAAATACACACATTTATTTTAAACAAAACTGCTACTTTGTAATCTTGGCTTTTCAAATTGTCAAGAAAGAAAAATGTAAAGCCATTTTCTAAAACCAATGCTGTTTCTACTTTATGTTTTTATTGCAAATATGGTAGAAAAACAAAATAAATATTAGCAACATCTCCCCTCTTGTTCTGCCAATCAATGTACGTAGATAATTATGTTTTATTGTAGTCTGGGTGTCCACCGCAAAAAAACCAAGCCTATAAGAGAACCACATTTTTTCTTTCTATTACCATAAACTATAGTCCATTTAAAGCCTCACTGCTGCCTCAGCTCAGCGGGTTTAAATAGCATTATATTTTTTATCTTAAAAAAAATTGTGAATTTTTATTATTATTTTTTTTAATATAACTTGAAAACCACTGATTTTAGAAAAAAAATAGTATATAGTCAAAATTAATAGCCTAATAAAACTACGTCAGTTTTTTTATATTTTTAGTAGCCTTTTTAGTTTTTGAGATATTAACGATTTAAATTTAAACCAAAAACTTAAATATCTTAAAAACTTAAAGAAAACTCTTAAGAATAGTTTTATACACATTTTTAATAAAATAAGTAATAAATAAAAAATTTCGCTAATAACAATATTTTATTGCTACAAGTAAATATAGCAGCTCCGATTAATTTAAAAATTAATTCAAAATGTCCTATTTATTGAATGAATCAAACTAAAACACATGTGCCTCGAGGCAATGGGGGATAACCTAGTGACACGGATATTTTATGTAATTTTTTTTTGGTCCAATAACCATACCCATATATATCCACTTCACACTTTAACTAAAATAAAATTTAGACTTTATTTAATTAAAAAAAATAATAATAAGTGCTTCCTCTATCTGGGTGTTATATGCCTTACAGGACGCTTAACATTTCTCAATCTGCTAGGCTTCTATGTGTATAGCTCATCGTTTAAATATTTTTGTTATCGATTTAAATAATAATATTATTAATTTATCAAGACAGTTACTCGTTCAGAATGATCTGGAGAAAATTTTAAAGATATTTTTAACATGAAATTTTTGTTTAAAGTTTTTTTTTCAGTTGAATTAATGTTTAATCTTTAATTTAATCATATCTTAAAGGAGTAAATAAATGGGTAAACACCATAATTTAAATAAGAATATCTTTAAGCCTAGAAGAAGTAGATAGCTTAATAGGAAAAATGTTTTAATAGTCTAATACTAAATAAAAAATATATTAAAATTGTGATTAAAATTTTCTCAAGATCATTCTGAATGAGTAATTGCCTTTAAAAAAATGGTTGATAATATTATTTAAATCGATAATAAAAATATTTAAACAATGAGCTATACACATAGTAGCATAAGCGATCGAGAAATGTTAAGCGACCTGTCAGGTAAATAAGACCCAGATAAAGGAGAATTTATTTTTAATTAACAATGAATAAAGATTAAATTTTATTTTAGTTAAAGTTTTAACTAGATCGAAATGGATACATTTATTGGCCAAAAAAAAATTAAATAAAATATCCGTGCCACCAGGTTATCCTCCATTGCCTAAGCCTGAAGCTAATAATTAATCAATATAGTCAAAAACTTTAATTAAATTTATTTTTATATACTTGTTGCTTTAGTTTGTCACCTAGGAACGTATCCCCTATAATCCTATTAAAATTACCATTTTATATTCACGGTTTCTGTATCGCGGCATATTTACGAAATATATACCCCGCGAATAAAGAGCTTTTACTGTATTTGTATCAACCAGCTAATTAGCCATTCACTTAATTTTTGTGCTATAAATATAGCAGAAAGATAGGTAAATACTTAAATTTGAAACTTTTTTTGTATTGTAATACCTTATAAGAAATACACACATTTTTTTTTAACAAAACTGCTATTTGTAATCTTGGCTTCTCAAATTGTCAAGAATGTTATGCGTCCTGTCAGGTATATAATATCCAGATAAAGTAGGATTTATTTTTAATTAAATAAAGATTAAATTTTATTTTAGTTAAAGTTTTAAGTAGATCGAAATGGGTACAATTAAATAAAATATTCGTGCCACCAGGTTATCCTCCATTGCCTCGAGGCACATGTGTATTAGTTTGTTTTATTTAATGAATAGAACATTTTAAATTAATTTTTAAATGGGTCGGTGCTGGTCTATTTACTTGTACCAGAAAAAATATTGGTATTAGCAAAATATTACAAAGCCAAATAACATTTTTGCTTATATCACCTTTAATATTTATTTTACTAAAAATATGTAAATAACCTTTCTTATAGAACTTACTTAAAGGCATATTTTTTGTTTATTACATTTTTCGTAACTCTTTTAGTTTTTAGGATATTTGCGTTTTTATTTTAAATTTAAATTGTAAGTATCTCAGAAAGTAAAAGGGCTACAAAAAAAATTATAAAAAAAACTAACAAAGTTTTACAAGACCATTAATTTTGATTATATACTTTTTTTCCTAAAATCAATAGTTTTCGAGTTATATTAAAAAAAAGAAGATTTTTTACGATTTTTTTTACGGTAAAAAAAATGCAATTGGAACCCGCTGAGCTGAGGCAGCAGTGCGGCTTTAATTTGACTATTGTTCATGGTAAAAAAATGGTTCATGCGGTTCTCTTATAGGCTTGGTTTTTTGCGGTAGCCTCCCTAACTATTACCGGTTGCAGAAAAGCTGACATTTTAAAAGATGAAATAAGTAACCGGAATTATTAAAGCATAATTATTGAAGTGTATAATTATTGTAAAAAAGAAAAAATTCTTTGTGTCTACATTTGAAACTACATATAAAATAATATATAATATTTAAAACTTATCTCCCAAACAAGGATCTTAAATCCATCTTCTGTAAAATCAATCGATAAAGACACTTCATTTTTTTTATTTCTGCTCTAAAATTTTTGCATCGCCAGCGAACAATAAAAGAATTGCGGAGTTGAGCGATCGACTGCGATAAGTCAGTTTTATTAAATTGATAATGTTGTTTAAAGAGTCAAACGTGTCGGAGAACTAGGTCATTAAATGACGATCGAACGGAATGACTATTAAAGGTCAAGTTATTTGGAATAGAATCAGGTCTTTGCTTTACAGAATTACTTATAGTCTGGGAGGCCACCGCAAAAAAGCACGCCAATAAGAGATACGCATAA
>JAHBCN010021074.1:0-14437 GCA_019359885.1 Listronotus oregonensis | reverse complement strand
GAAATAGTATGACTAGTTTAAATGAAAAACCGTGTTTTTTGGGATTTTTTCCCGGTTGTTTGTATGACAACTTACTACGTAATAATACTTGCTAAATAACATACAACATACAAGAAAATCGACTTTATATACAAATGCTGAATGAGACAAATTAACGGTAATTTTGATAACTGTGCCTGACTCGGTGCCTGATGCGTATAGTCCAATCATTAGAAATTTTTTTTTTGTAATTAATGTTAACAAATATCTGACTGGACCATGTCTTCCGAAATAACCTGTAGATTACTAAAATCAAAAATCCAACCAATCTTTTTTCTGAGATTTTTTTTTACACAATAAATATTAAAAAAAAGCCTTTTTTTGTTTTTTTTTTAATATAACAAAAAGTACTGGCTATATCACTTTACTCATAAAAGACCGTTTGTAGAGAATTTAAAAACCTACAAAATGGTTTTTGAGCAATCCCGATCCGATCATTTTTCACCGAGAAAATCCGGAAAAACGATTAAAACAGACCTTTTTTCAAATATTCGTATTTCCGTTAATTTTTAATAATTAGGGCTGATTTTTTGGGAAATGATAGTCAATAACATGTACTTTGATGTGCCGAAAGATACAAATTGTCGCATTAATAGTTTTTATTCAATCGCACTGTAAACAAATTAGTTCCTTATCTTGCAAGTGCCAGGCAAATGGTCCGATATAAATTTTTAAAACGGCTTTTTAAAGTTGAGATTAAAAATTTGTATATTTTACATTTTTATAAATTTTGGGAAGAAATTTTTAAAAAAATGCTTGTAAACAGCGCGTCGGGCGAAAATTCGCAACCGGGATGGAGGGGCACCAGCAGCAAGGAGAAGCGAGAGGAGGCTGCTTTTACCAGGCGCTGACGGAATTTTCGCTAGACGCTAGGTTCACAACATTTTCAATTTTCTCCAAACTAAATAATGTGAATTCAATTTTAGCTTTTTAATTCGCTTTAAATTATCGACCATTTCCCCTAATATTACGACACTTGCCAAATGGGGCCCAATTTGTTTATAGTGCGAAAATAAAAACTATTATTGCGATAATAGTTCACAAAGAGTGAAACACCGGCAATAAAATCGTATCCAGCTGAAAATTTTTTTCACCTGGATACAAAACCAACAACATGGTATTTCAGCGCAACTTTTTGACATTTTTCAAGACTGATATTTTTCATTCTAATTCTTGAATTATCGGCAAAAAATGAGTTCAAACAATGAAAACAGATTTGGAAGTAATTCATTTACTGAGATCAAAAAAAAGCAATTGATAATACGATCCCTTATAACACGGCAGAAATCAAAAAAATCTCCTTGGGAACAATTTTCCCAAAGAAATTACAATTTGGAAAAAAGATACTTGCCAGAAGATTTGACGAAAATTTTAGAAGATTATGGGTATAACATGAAGAAAAGAAATGGAGATGACTACAAAGAGTCTAGTATAAAATCCTTGTGGAATACAGTGGCACAGATGATGCAAGAAAAATATTTCAAAGAATTTGGCAATCCATCCATTTCAGGACATAATATTTAAATCATCTCGATTGGCACGAGGTGCAAAGCGTCGGCAACTTCAGGCAAGGCCTGAAAAAAGGAAAGTGAGTTCAAAAGCATTTTCCACTACAAATCTTTTGGAAATGGTCAAATGTTACGACAAGGACAATCCAGACGGATTACAAAAAATATTTTTGGTAATTGTCTCGAAAGTTGTCTCCTCTTCGATTTTGACCAAATTTGGTATACGGGGGTTTTTTGGGGCGCTGATTACGAATCTGAAAAAATATTTTTTCGGCAACGTTTCGTTTTCGTGATATTCATCATCAAAGTTAAAAATCAAAGTAACCTTATTTACACTATTCCTCCTTTTTTGCACATAATTCTTGATTTTTACACTACATTGGCACACAATATTTCACAAACACCTTTTAAAAAACTTGTTTTTATATTTATTTTACACCTTTTTTCCATTTCATTGCAAACATCCACTTTCCACCCAAAGTGGCCGCAACCATATATACACGTAAGCAAATATGGCGGCTGCCTTTGGACTTGAAAATTCGTAATTTAATGGAAAAGGAGTGAAATAAATAAAAATACAAGGTTTTAAAAGGGGTTTTTAAACTATTGTGTGCCACTTTAGTGTAAAATCAAGAATTGTGTCTAAAAGAAGGAATATAAAATAAGGTTAGTTTGATATTCAACTTTGATGATGGATATCTCAAAAACGAAACGTTGAAATTTTTTCAGATTCGTAATCGCCTAATCAATCAATTTAGTCAAAATCGAAGAACAACTTTGAAAAATAACTTTCCATTTGTTCCTTTGAACTTGCCTGGCGTAGGGAACGGCCGTTAATTATAAAATTCAGTATTTTCAAAAGAACTGGACCTCAAAGGGTGAGTAACTAAATAATTGTTATATTTATTTTGTTTGCTTAAGATTAATTTTTTGGCAACTTCTCTGGAAGGTTTGAATATAATCCCATATTTTCGAAAACTTCCCAAAAGGGGGCTCTAAAGTTTGACAAATAGTAAAATGGCTAGTAAGAAACAGAACCAATGAAAACCTGTGTCCAGTCAGATTATATTTGAAATTAATGGAAAAAGAGCAACTAATCCTCACTTGACCACAGAGCGATTGTTTTTAACTGTACATCCCAACTGGAAAAAAGGAGTATGGTACAAAAACATGCCTTTGGGCTTAAATACATTATCAAAGTGGACAAAACAATCTGTTGAAAAAATTGGCTTAGATACAAAAAAAATTAAAATTACCCAAACATTCCCATCGATCTTTGCAATCTCTACTTTAACAAAAAATGGAGTTGTTGATCAAGAAGCTATTAAGCTCACAGGACATTCTAGTACCAACTCTTTAAAACCATATCTTCAGCTGAATCCAGAGCACCACCTAAATTTAATTAACAATTTGCGACAAAATAAGGAAAATGAAGCTTTGGCCTCTACGAGTACTCAGGTCTAGGTACAAACTCAATCTGCTGTGGTTGAAAAAAACAGCGCTCAAACTAATAATTATTATAATTGCACATTTTATATAAATAATTAGGTAGTTTTTAGTTTACTTGTTTCGATGGCAATTTTTTTTTAATAAAATAATTCTGTTCTGTTTATTTTCAAAATCTTACGTGAAATAGTCATGACGAATACCACTCGAAAAAAAAATATGTAGGCAAAATTGTTCTCAAGGTTTTATTCAAGATTGTTGCTTTTCGGTAATTTCGCTCATGAAATTTTTGATAAAATCACTCGCCTAACTGTTCAAAAATGTCATTCGCGAAATTGCCAAGCAACAAACTTTCATTCATACCTTTCGAATATTTTGCCGACAAAATTTTTTCTCTTGTGATATTATTATATGAAAATACTGAAATAAATACCTAATATTTCATTACCAAAAAATTGAGTATAGGGCGTTTCTTTAAAAACGATTTACTTCCAATATTTTAAAAACAAAAAATAACATTAATTTAACCAGACTTGTCAATTATTTAACGTGCTAATTAAGGGGCAATTTTTCCTAATTTAAAACATTTTTTTTAAAACCATTTACACCAAAGTAAGTCGTTTTTAAAATATATTGAAATTCAATTTAAAATGTAAAAATTGACGTCTTTAGCGGATTTATACGTCTTTCCATTTTCTAACCAACAATAAACGTTTGACATAACAGGAAGTTCATTTTTTTACCTAAAAATTCCAAGATTCCAAGTTGTACCGTTAAGGTTAAGTAGGCATCATATAGGAATTTTTTTATTATTAAATTTAAATAAAATTTAAGTTTGGCCTCTGCTTTAAATTCGTTAAAAAAAAACAAGTAGACCCATTAGTTGTCAAAATTCACATTTTTTAAAAAAATTGTCAAAAATTGCATTATTTGGGACAAAAAAAATTTAAGAAAAAAATTGTCGCCGAAGCAATTATATGTTAATGTACGAAGTCTGAGCTATTTACGATAAAGATTTTTTTAGTATTTTTAGCAAAAAAAATAGGATCTACTTCATCTAATCCATAATATTATGTTAATAAAATAATTTCCTCCTGGTAGTATTTTATAAAAGTTTTTGCCTGCCCTACTTGGTTTCCTGAATATATACAAATAAGGAATGGAACATTTTAACATAAGTGATGCAGTTGTAATAACTTTTTTTGCTTTTACAAATATGGATATAATTATAATTTTTTAAGGAAACATGTTTGAAAACCCTAGAATGTCCCAATAAAATATAAAAAGTCATGGTTAGGTGGCCCTAACTGCTGTAAAAACCTAAACCATACGCAATGTATTACGATACCGGTTGCCCTGTACAATGACTTTTATCTAAACTAAAAAAAAATAAAATGGTTTCATTTTTTATTATTTCTATTTTAAAAATAGAACTTTTATTATTAAATATTACAAAGGTTTTGAATACAGGTATTTAAGTAGGTTGAATAAAATTTTGATATTTATTATCTTAAAGCGCAAAGTTTTGCACAAAGTTATGTCAACAATTTTAAGTGGAAGTGGGTAAAATTTTACTTATCGAACACGACGCCGATTTTGATAATTTTTTGCATACGGGGGCTTTTTGCTGCACTGAGCATGAATCTAAAATCTTTTTTTTTCGGCAACCCTTAAACAAATACACCACTCTACTTTGTGAGTCTATATGTTGTATAACTGGTTGCTTAATTCGTAATTAAGACACATCAAAGAAAAAACTGGATTTAGTTAAGGTGTTTTCTACTTAAAATAAGCAATAAAATATTGTAAATTTTAGTGTATTTGCTTATTATGTCAGTGCCCAATCAGTGTATGTGTATATTTTCATTTGATGGTAACCAGATTCAAGAAGGAGGAATTTTGGGAAAGTGTCCATTTTGAGGTTAGTCCACTTGGAGGCCTCATAACTCAAAAACCAGAGATTGCCGGAAAAAACTGATTTTAGATTCCAAAAAACTGCCGTATGCCTATAATCTTCAAAATCGGTGTCATGTTCGATAAGTAAAATTTTACCCTTGAACTATAAATTTACAATCCAATTAGGTATTGTTAAGAGACATTATTTTTTTGCCTTTTTTACCTTCAGTTACCTTATGTCCAAGGGTGGTAAACTTTTACCACCTTTGCCCTATGTCATATTTATATCAACTAAAGTAAACTTTGTCTCATAATTGGTTTTTGTCAAATAGTGGGGTACGATATTGGAGTTGAGTTTGTTACCTGAAAAATCTCGTGGAAGGTATATTGTAACCTAAAAAAAGTTTATGGCTTGGAGAGAAAAAAAATAATTTGCTGAAGATGGGAAGCTGATTTATTTTGAAGAACTGAACATCTGGTTAGAGTTTTCAATGTAACTTTAAGTAATTTAGAACCGTGTTTGGAACCTTATCTTTAAGTGGTGTTTTATATTATTATGTTTAGCAAGTATTAAAAATTGTTCCCAAACAAACATAAGAAAATGAAGCAGCGTAAGTAGAACAAGAATTTTTACTGCACGAATGTGTGTATCTTACACGAAATATTTCAGCCTATTTTTCCCTGTCCTAACTTCAGTCCCGTTCCACATAAATATATTTTAAATTTGATATATAAATTTACGTAAGAATTTTAATTACCTGTGAAAAATTGAGAAAGTTATGTCAAGTGATCAGTGGCTGCTAATAAATGGAAAAATTTTAAAGAGTCTACAAAATTTCCCTTGGATACAAAGATAAAAAAATTTTAAAGAAGAATCACCCCACAACTTTTCGGGGTGATGCTTTCTCAATAATAATTTATATAAACTACGTTAAAAGGGGATATATTCTATTGGATAGTATTTTGTAGGGAAAAGGTATGGACTCTAAGGCTCCCTTCCCGGGTTTTGCATTACATCTTTGGGAATACCTGATTTTAGACTAATAAATCGGTTGTGAAACGAGCAGATGCCACTCATGGAATGCTGACAACTTAAATTGGAAAACAATTCTTTACCTTTTCTATGGGATTGGTACAAATTATTCAATTATTTGAAAGTGAAATAAGAGTCATAGATGTTTGCAGGCAGTCCCCTGGTTAAACATTTGAAATGGACGCAGCCCTGACTCACCATTATAATTGCATACTCGGGTTGACACGGCCAAAAAGAAAAAGAGCAATTTTGGGTTTAAAGTTTACCGTTTAGAATTAAATTTCAAAACTTTTTCAAATAGGGTTTTTAGATATCATCCCCACTAACCATACTTTTTCTGGATAAGAGGCGATTTCAAAAAGTTTTTAATATTTTAAGAAAAAAATTTCCCATCTGGATCCAACTTATATACTTTATAATATTTTTCTTTTTCTTCTTTAATTCAATTCATCGTTTGCTGACGATAAACACTTTTTTCCCAATATTATTTCTCTTTCAATTTTTTGGCGTGATTTGTATTTTTTAGTTAAAACCATCTTATTTATACATTTACGCTTGCATTATCTTTTTTTTCAATAAACTATTTTTAGTTTTAAAGCGAAATTTAAATTAACATAAAGGCGATGGAAAACGAAATTAAAGAAATTCCCGTTAAAATAAAACAATTATGGATTACTGTTGATCATAAGCATAAAAATTTTAAACATAGGTTTTTTAATGAAAATGATGGAAAATGGAAATTAATATATATTTCAGTTTGAGAAAGTGATTTTATTTTAATTACAAATTTATTTTTGACCCAATAAAACCTTTTTTTTCCACTTTTTTCACTTTAATTTTTCTATTCCATACAAATAAATTTTTAATTAGACGTTTTATGCGTTAAGTTACAGATTTAGTTCGAAAGTGTTGGACTCATAATTTGCAAATATAATTTATGTCGTTAATTTATTCAAAACGTACATAATGGTAAATGAAAAAAGGTAATATCGAGAGAATTTTCATAATTTATAAATGGGTTATAGTTGATAGTTTTAATATTAACTATGAGATTTAGGAGACAATGTATTAAAACACTTAAATTTATTATTCAAACTGTTATACAAAGTTAGATACTCGTAATGAGGATAAGCCAGAAATACCTATATGAATTCATGATCTGATAATACTTTAGCTAGCAATTATTGCACAAAATAGTTCACGTGAAATTAACAACTTTGCTTTGCTACTACTTTACCTATAAAGTTGAAATTTGGTACAAAGGTAGATTATGGCGATTGACCTCAGCTAAGAAAGAATTTTAGAAAACTCCTTTCTTTGAAAGGATAAAATAGATAGATATAATTTTGCCTAATCTAAATAAAGACAATCCAAAATTAATCTCCAATCGAGTTTTCAGTTTGCTAATTCAACGTTATATACCGGGTGACAATGAAATTATAATACAGAGCATCATCCATTATATTTGAGTTTGTAGTGTAGATAATTAAAACTTAATATAAAATTTTTAACCAAAATATTAGATTAAAATTAATAACCAACTGGATGCCGTTCTGGACATAATAATATCAAAGATTAGGTAAAATAAA
This sequence comes from Listronotus oregonensis, assembly GCA_019359885.1. Classification (NCBI taxonomy): domain Eukaryota; kingdom Metazoa; phylum Arthropoda; class Insecta; order Coleoptera; family Curculionidae; genus Listronotus; species Listronotus oregonensis. The sequence goes on along the minus strand of JAHBCN010021074.1, from coordinate 6,926 downwards.
AAATGAGACACTTCAATCCCCGGGTCTTTTGCCGTCGCCTCGTTGACCTCGTCCCCTTTTAAAATTTTTGATTTTACAACGTTGCCGGATGTTTAGCAAAATGTATGATGCATTGTTGCCAATTTATTTGGTGATTGTAAACTTGATATAGCACTATTTTAAATTGTTTGAATTTATTTAAGTGAACGTAATATTTTAAAAAATAAGTGATGTTTCTTACTAATAATTTAAAAATACGATTCCCCTGAGAAAATTCATTTTTATATGGATAATTAAAAATGCAAAAATGTTGTTTTGCGTAAAAAGTAAACACCATATTTTGCAAGATATGAAAAAAGTTATACTGGGTGACCGGAAATACCGTTCGAATAATTCTGGGTGATTCTACTTTAAATTATGAAAAGTTCATATAAAATAGGTCCGCAAATTCTTTATTTTTTAAAATACAGAGTGTTAAACAAAGAAACTAAATCTAATTGCCCAAAAAGATCATCACCTTGTAAAATTTTTAAAAATGCTTTATTATTTTGATAAAACAACTTAAAATACATCTTTTGTCCAGAATTTTTCAAATTTTTTCTTTGTTTTCGAGAAAAAAATTTAAAAACCCATACTTTTAATTTTCTTGCAAATAAATAATTTGCAGACTTATATGTATATTATGTAGAATCAACCTAAATTATTCCAATATTTCCTTATAAATACAGGGAGCATAAAAAATTGAAAATTTTTATCCATTTGACCTCTTGTCTGCCACATCGCCGGATATACTGTATATTTTGTATTTAAACGTTCTGGAAATAAAAAGGCAATAATAAAACAAACAAAATTATTTATTTACAAAATTTACAAAGCAATTAACAATCTCTTAACATTTGTAAATATACAATATTAATAGTATAATAACCAAATATAATTTATAACCAAATGTTAAACTTCAATTCATTAAAAAAATTTAATTTTTGGTTTTTTTCTTTTAACAACTTTAAATTCTGCGTTACTGCTTTTTAAAAGGGGAAAATGCAATAATTAACACCCACAGCCTCCAGCCATTGAATACATCTAAAACCGAGAATAACTTTAAAAAATGCATAAACCAGCATCAGTTTTGTAATTACATATTTATAAAAAACTGTAAAAATTTTTAACCAAAGAAAAAACTATTACTCATTAAAATAAAGCAACAATTTAAATAATTAGAAGAAATCATTTGACCTTGAGAAAAAAAAATAACCATAACCATTTTAAGGTTATGTCGACAATTATGTATATTTTTACATCAAGAAATAAATATTAATCTATTAGCTAACCCAATGTTTTTTGAAGATTTTACCATTAAAAATAAACTGCTAAAATTTTCACTTTAAATTAAAAAAAAACACTTACCTTTGTTCGTCTTTCGGCATCCTATGAAATCGAACCTTTTCCATACATTCGCCAGTTGGTTATACAGTTTGTAAATACAATAATACACTTTCTTCTTAGGAACCTCCATTAAAAGTTTCTAATTCACAGCAAAAAGTACAATTCACTTCGACAAAATCGAGGAAGAATGATGTGACTAGCGCCGCGTCAGAGATGAGTGGGGAGATTGCCGATCCTGGAGCAAAATGTATAAACGGAATGCTGCCGTGGCAACCCCTCCCACTGGTCAAGGTGGTAGTAGTAGGGCCCCACCGGGGGAAGGTTTTCCTGGGCTTGGCCCTCCGAACTCCCCCTAGGCTTGCCAACCACCCTCGCTCTCCTTTTGGCTGAGCAAGTCCTCACTACGTGTTTGCCATGTTGGCTATCACGGTTGTTTGGGGTTTGAAGTTTTGGCTTAGCCTGGAATCTCAACGGAGTGGGGTTTAGAAGTGACGAGAAGCTGGGGCCCTTGCCCCGTGACTCGGACAATCCAGAAATCGTTTTTAAGTGGCTGCCGGGGAGGAGGTGGGTTTTACCCGGGTCTCTGTAGGTACGGTCCATCCTAAGTACTTAGCCCAAAATTTAAATTTTTTGGTCTTTTGTGGGGCCTTTGGAGCTGGATCATACCCAGATGGTCCTCGGATCAGAGGGTTTGGATGGTTTCGGGGTAGGTTTTTCTTTCTTTGATAAAGAACCCGAAGGGTGTGAGTTCGAATTCTCTTTGAATTTGCATGTTGCGTACAAACCAGGGGACGTTGGCCGCATTTCTGTACATGCGGTTTAGAAAAGGGTGATCTTGAGGTTATGACTTCGCCGCGTAGCCCCAGGCTACGGAGGCATAAAACATCCCGGACGAATTTTGGGAGTTTACCAAAAAAAGTTTATTTCTGATAGTTGGCGGCTGTTCCTGTGTAGGAGTGGTAGTAGCTTGGAATGGGCCATGCGACCCATCTGTAACATTTTTCGATGGGGCGGCTTGAACGTGAGACGAAATCAAGAATGACTCGAGGTACTTGACAGTGTCGGTCCCGGGAATGGCGTGGTTGTTTAGGATGACGTTTTTCCGGGCGTATGCGTCTGCGATGAATAAGAATCGCTTGGGTTTTGTTAGGGTTGATTTTTTAAACTTCCAGAATTACAGAATTCATGGAGATTATTTTGCTCTTTTGGGGGGCAGTGACTAAAGGTAGGTTTTTGGGGGCGTGCAATGATGGCGTTTTGGCATATAATGCCGTGTGTGTCAGATTCGAGGCAGGAATGTCATGTGTATAAACACTAAACAAGTGCGGGCCCAAACGGCGCCCTGCGGTACGCCGGCTAATGTTCTGGGTGTGGAGAGGGGGTGAGTTGACTCTGACTTGAATTTTTGTTTCTAAGATATGATTGAATAATTTTAATCATATAGGTCGGGTGCCAGGGTGTACAGCTTGAATAAAGTCCATTATGCAAACCTTTAAAACCTTTTTAACATCGAATAGCACAACGCCCGTCTTCTCTTCTGTTCAGGCCCTCGGTAGTGAGCTCCCAAAAAGTCGAAGAACTGTTGTTCAGCACTATGTTTGGAACGGAAACCGAACTGAGTGTTTAGGGTGACGGGTTCCTCAATTTTGTTGAATAAATCGTTTAAAATTATCCTTTCCACCACCTTCGCAACAGGAAACTTAGGCTAATGTTACGTTGGTTTTTAGGAAACGTGGGGTCTTTCCCAGGCTTGGGAATCAAAAAACAATGGCATGCCTCCATCTGGCGGGAAATAACCAAGTCGAAGTATCGCATTTGCGATGTTGGTTATGGCAATTAAACCTTTTTTGGGGCAGTACTTTAAGAACTCTGTTGGAAATACCATCAGGACCAGGGAACGGCCCTTAAGATTCCTGATTATTTTGTGGGGGTTTCTATCGGTGAAGCCGGTAGAAGCGGGGGTCGGTTATGTGTTTGGGCTAGAAGTCTATTGATGTTGTACACAGCCTCATCGTGGTTCCAATGTCTGGAGGTTCATAGAGACGGGCGTTCATTTCATAGGAGTCGGAAGACCTCAGCCTTCTCCTCATCGTATAAACTAGCCGCGAGCCCCTGAACAGGCTTGGGATTTGTCTAGGGTTCCTCAGAGCCTTAGACATCTTCCATAAGGAGTTGTTTTGGGGCCCAAGGGTTCAACAAGGTTGTTCCATTTGGCAGCATGAAACTCATGAAGGGTCTTTTGTTATTCTGCATATCAAACCAAAACAATTTCCGATACGTCATATGCTTTTCGTGACTGGATGTTGCCACGTTGCCAGATGGATAAAAATCTGAGTATGTAATATTTTTAAAAATAGGTATTTTTTTAAAAATGTTTTTTTACACTCCTTAATCAAACGAAATTTAAAATTAAATATTTATTTGGCTACATGTCTTAGTCATATCTTTATTTTTTCCCTTTTAAAAACTTTACACAATAATTACGCCAGTTACAAAAGAACGTGTCGATATCCCCGAAAAACTAATATACCTCTAATTTCCCCTTTCCCCTAAGCCACCCTGTAATTCTGATTTGAAAAACAAGCGCAGGTCAATGCAGATATCTCTTCCACAAGACTTTAAAGTAATCTTGGATTGGGCTGAAAAATCTTCTCCCTTTTAATCCCCCCAAAAAAAGTATGTTCGCTGTCGCAAAAAATTCCCCCAATGCTTATTCGTTATATACAGTGGCCAAGTTCTGCAGAACAAAAAAATTATTTAACCTTGTAGGTGTTTTTTGAGAATAATCTTAACTGACACAAACACATTACATACATACCCGCAGCTTCAAGAAATCTTGGTTTTTTTTTTCGACCGAAAGTATTTCTCTCCTTCTAATCTGTATACACTGTATGTATCCCAGATCAGACCCTCTTTAGAATATTGTTCTCATGTCTGGGAATGGCGTTCCCCCCTTGGTTCCCCCTCTCTTGCCGTCCGACAAGCTGGGGGATTTGTCCCTCTTTTGTAGGTATTTTCACGGCTTCTGCTCTAAGGGTTTGATAAAATTTCCCCCCCTGGTTTCCCCAAAGACCAACATGTAGTGCCACTTTTATTATCCTTTTACAGTCCAACAGGGCCCCGATTTCCCCTTTGTTCGTTCTTTCATCCCTAAAGTTCCAGACTTGAAACCTGCTACCCGGAATTTGTCGTTCTCCTCCCAGCCCCCAAATATTTAAGGCCTTAAACAAACTCCCCCCACCACCTTAAGAACCTACGGTAAGTTGTATTGGGGCCTCTTTACGTTTCTTTTAGGCGACTTTAGCAGCTCATTACTTTTAAGCGATTGTAAAAGCACTAACAGTGGTATTTAAGTTTCGGGTGCAGCAACACGCTACAAATTAAAAATTTAAAATTACCTTTGCAAGTTTTATATGCTACTTTTTGTTAAACTTCTTCTCTTACTGCGTCAAGGGCAATAATGGGCCCCCAGTTCTTGCTGAAAATAGCTTAGCAAGGAAGCTACTAGCTCTTTGCATCGGCTTTTAAAAAACTTCGGCATTTGAGACGAACTTGAACGTAGAAATAAAGCACAGTAAACTACAAAGTCTTTGTTTTCAAAAAAACATTTTTTTTAAAAAACACTGATAAAAATACACACCAACAAAAAGTATTACTAAAAAAACAAAATTGTTATAAATAATAACAGCTGGACAGGAACATAAAATAAAAAGAATGAAGGCAACGTCGCTAAATACGACAACATGACAATAATAAAATTCAAATTAAACCAATTTTACAGATTTAACGTATAAATATTCTATGTAGTTGATTAATTAAAGTGAAATGAAATCTTTTATTAAATTATTAAAAAAGGCCAAATTTAATATTTTTACCTAAATTTTTTTTCGTCACGTTTGGGGACCTGGTATTATTTATCAGCTGATTGATGACGTGCATCGGAAATTGTTTTCGTTTTTTAACTCTTTTATGCCTTTATGAGGGGGGGGGAAAAGGGGTCAAGCGCCGAACTAGACCCTTTCTCCCTCTCCCTTGCTAAAGTATAGTACGTCTACATTAATGTGAAATGGGTTAAATAAATTTAATTTTGTAATTAATTTTTTACTTTTATGTTTTTTTCGCTGATCACGATTTTGGGGTCAATTCGGGCCCGACCAATACGTTAAAAGAAAAGGGGGGAATAAAATTAAAAATTAAAATTTAATTTTTAATTTTTTTATTTTTTTTGTTTTTGTCGCTGATCACGATTTTGGGGTGAAATTCGGGCGACCAATATGTTAAATAAAAAAAGGGGAATAGGGTCAAATAAATTTAATTTTGTAATTATATTTATTTTTATGTTTTTTGTCGTTGATCACGATTTTGGGGTGAGATTCGGGCCCCCACCAATACGTTAAAAAAAAGGTGAGAATAGGGTCAAAAAATTTAATTTTGTATTTTTTTTATTTTTTTTTTTTTGTCGTTGATCACGATTTTGGGGGGAGACTCGGGTCGCGACCAATGCGTTAAATAAAAAAAAGGGGAGAAAAGGTTAAATAAATTTAATTTTGTAATTTTATTTATTTTATGTTTTTTGTTGCTGATCACATTTTGGGTGAATTCGGGCCGCGCCCCCAAAACGTTAAATGAAAAGGTGAGAAAAGGTAAAATAAATTTAATTTTGTAATTATTTTTTTTTTAAGTTTTTTTGTCGTTGATCAATTTTGGGGTGAATTCGGGCCGCCCAATACGTTAAAAAAAAAGGTGAGAATGGGTAAATAAATTTTTTTGTAATTATATTTATTTTTTTGTTTTTTGCGTTGATCACATTTTTGGGTGAATGGGCGCGACCAATACGTTAAATAAAAAAAAAGGGGAGAATAGGTTAAATAATTTAATTTTTAATTTTATTATTTTTATGTGTTTTTGTCGTTGATCACATTTTGGGTGAAATTCGGGCCCGACAAAAGGGGTTTAAAAGGAAAGTGAGAATAGGTTAAAAAAATTTTAATTTTTGTAATTATATTTATTTTTTTTGTGTTTTTTCGTTGATCACATTTTGGTGAATCGGGCGCGCCAATACGTTAAATAAAAAAGGGGAAATAGGTTAAATAATTTAATTTTGTAATTATTTATTTTATGTGTTTTTGTCGTTGATCACATTTTGGGGGGAATTCGGGCCGCGCCAAAACGTTAAATGGAAAAGTGAGTAGGGTTAAATAAATTTAATTTTGTAATTATATTTATTTTTATGTTTTTTTGTTTGATCACATTTTGGGGGTGAATTCGGGCCGCGAAATACGTTAAATAAAAAAGGTGAGAAAAAGGTTAAATAAATTTAATTTGTAATTATATTTATTTTTTGTGTTTTGTTGATCACATTTGGGGGCGGCCGCGCCAATACGTTAAATAAAAAGGGGAGAATAGGTTAAATAAAAAATTTTGAAAATTTTATTTATTTTTAAACAATTTTAAATTTTGGGAATTTTATTTATTTTTTTTGTGTTTTGTCGTTGATCATGGATTCGGGCCGCGAAATCCTTAAATGAAAATTTGGAATAGGGTAAAAATTTAATTTTGTA
>JAHBCN010021073.1:0-14553 GCA_019359885.1 Listronotus oregonensis | reverse complement strand
CCGATTTATGACATAACAAGCTTTAATGAGGCCTTCAAGGTAGCGGCGTATCTCTATCGAGAATCAATGTCAATGCTCAAAGATATTTAGATATTGCTTATGTTCTTGCAAATGGAAATGCAAATATAGGTTCTGTTAGAAAAATAAAACACTTCTTAATAGGCTTATAAAGCGGATGTAGTAGATAAAATACATTCCGAATAAAAAAGTAACATGAAATAATCATAATTTAATTTTATAACCGGTTTATTCTATATTATATAGCAATATTATAAAACTGTTATTCAAAAGTAATAGGTAAAGCTTTTTGTACAACATATTATCATGTTTCTCAATTAAACAGTTGTAGAGCAGCTCCAGTAATATTTAATTAATATAGGCCTAAGCCACATGCAAAATATCAGAAATTTCCATTGAGAATATTTTTAAAGAAAAAAAATGTATTTACTCATTCTGTAGTCTAAACACTGACCTTCATATGGACCGGTAAAGAGTATCTGATGCGCGGTTTATTTGTTAGATTTTATGGGCGAAAAAATGTGTCCGTGCGCTGTAGCGGTAGTCATCACTTAGGGTCTTAAATCATGCGCAGAACGGACTAGCAGATCGATTTTATTTACATATTTGTCGCCAGTTCCGTACTTTGTCAATTTGACGTCATTTTGCTAATCTTTCGCCTTGTTTGGAATTTAACGCTTATGTGAGATTTTTAGCTTTTGGACTGACTTATTAAGTGATTTGTAATAGAATTTCTATATAATTATATAGTTTTAATTTTCTTGTTTAGGTCAGAATCATTATTTTTCCGCATAGTTCTTTCCAAGAAACAACGTTGCATAGGACGTGTTAATAAGTCACGAGGTTTATTCTGTCATATACAAGAACTTAAAAAAGTTATAATAATTCGGACCTTACTAAAATCTCTTCATTTCTGTTTAAGAATGACGCTTAAACAAAATATATACAGGATGATTGGTGAGTAGAGGCAAAAAATGAAGACCCGAATTAATTTTTTAATTCTGAATCAAAAACCAAAAATACTTTTTTTGCAAATTTTCCTTCGTTTTCAAGATATTTGACTATAAAGTTTTGCCAAAAAAAATTTAAATCACATTGTGGGTGTGGCTAATCTTAGTTGGCGCTTTTGAACTATTACGTCATATAAAATTAAGTTCGACCTTTGTAAAAAGTTAGACACTTGTCAATCTGTTATTGGAGAAATCACAAGAAAATGGAGTTCACTAACAAAGAATACGGTAATATTGTTTATGTGTATTGTGATTTTTCCAATAACAGATTGACAGGTGTCTAACTTTTGACAACGGTTAAACTTGATTTCATATGAAGTAATAGTTTGAAAGCGCCAACTAAGATTAGCGACACCCATAATGTGATTTAAATTTTTTTCTTTGGCAAAACTTTATAGTGAAATATCTTGAAAACAAAGGAAAATTTGCAAAAAAAAGTATTATTGGTTTTCGAATCAGAATTAAAAAAATAATTCAGGGCTTTATTTTTCGCCTCTACTTACCAATCACCCTGTATTTAATGATAACTTATAATATATAAATTAATGTCAATAAATCTTGTGAAGTTTTTACTGAAGTCGTACCCCCCAGAAAAAAAAGTCACACATACTGAAATCTGGAGAACGTGGTGGCCATTTCACTAGTTGTCGTCAAAATATTGTCGAACAGCAGTGGCAAAATGGGGAGAGCCACCTCTATGCATATACCATTGTTCCCTCCAAAATAAAAGTGGCAAATTTTTTAGAAGAATTGATAATGTAAGTTGCAAGAAATTTAGACACAGATTTTTATTTAAATAGCAATAGATACAATCTGTCCAGGATGTACATAATACCTCCAATACTATTTAAGATAATGTAAAAGGCTAAAACTATTACACAGTGTCAGGGCAAAATAACCAGACCACCCTGTATATACATACAGCCAATAATATAACTGCATTTTATACAAACTACATTTATGAACATATTTAATTACAATCGACATGTTTTTCATTAAAGCAGTTCCTCATGAAATAATTTTATGGTCTGCTGGTACGAAATTAAAACTAAATAGTTAAGGAAAGATTTCTTAATTGTATAAAAAACAAAATTCTGAAAAGAAATAATATCGAAAATCATTTAAGAATGTCCAATGTTAAAACGCGTTAACCTTTGAAAGCCAATAATTAAAAAAAAAACACAGGGCGTAAATCAGGACTATGGGGAGGATGGACGAATGAAATCAATAGCATTTTCTTTAAATTTGTTCAGATTAGAATTGCAGTATGCGGTCGAGCGATGTTGTAAGAATGACACTTTTCTTCAACATATTCTGTAATAATACCTTTGACATAAAAAAATGAAATAAAAAAAAAGATGAAAGCCAATTTATTGTAAATATCCCTGTATCTGAAATCAATTTACTAACAACTGAATTTAAAGCTGCTAAGTGGAACATACAATCTAACCACAATAATTACCGATTTTTTTTGTTAAAATAACTTCGAGCACTAAGAATTTCCTAGCACACTTCTCTAGATTCGTTCGCTAAAATTAAGCAATTTACCTAATATTCCATAACTACAATCAATATCTGAAAAAAATCGTTTGCAGAAATTTCCATGCCTTCTGGTAACTGTAAATGTTGCAGGAGGCAAATCGACCCGGGAAAAATAACTAAGATTGGTAGCAGTAAATAAGCGAGGATAGTAACGATAAAGATGTAATCTAACAATCTGTCTTTCGATCATGCAAACCCAGATTTGCAACGGTAACATAATAAACACACCGAGGTGTGCTGGTGCTATGTTTTGATAAGTATGAAATTATAATAACATTAGTCCAGTAGACGAAGGGACAAAGCTGTAAATAAATATGTACAGTTTTCCCTTGTGGCGCAATTGTTAGGTCTTCGGGGATGCTTTCGAATGAAAAAAAGTTTATCAACAGTAACAGGTGAGAAAGGGCTGAAAATGGCCCATCAAGGCCCGAAAATGGGTTTCCCTCTAATATCTGCCAAAATATGCGAATTGAAGAATTTTTGTTAAAACCAAAAATGAAGATAGCCTTGTAGTCTACAAAAATGGTCCTTATAATTTCTTTCAAAAAATCTATAGTTTTCGAGGTTTTCGCTCGAAAGCATCCGCAAAGACCTAAGAATTGCGCCACAAATGAAAACTGTACCGATCTATTTACAGCTTCGAGTACTTTCAGATCTTCAGTTACTGGACTATGTAACTTATGGCCTGAGCCGCAGGCGACCAAACCGTCACATTTGTCTAAACAATGATGTTTTTAAAACTTTTACAATATACTATAAAAGACAGTTTTAAGAACAAAATATAATGCGCAAAGTCTTAGAAATTTGTGGTAAATAAGAACTATCAAGACGACATTTCTCCGATGCAATATTTGCTGTAATTTTGTGGAAAATTTTTATATAGTGTGCAATATTCACTCTAAGTCAGTTCTAATTGGTTGATTTGTTTTAAATTGTGCCATTGATTGATTGATTGATTGATAATCTAATACACAAGTTGAGGTTTTGTCCGCCTCGACACTGCAGCCTCAGGCTTTTTATCTCTTTGTATTTGTTTCAGTTAAAAAGGTTTACACCTTAGACAGGTGTAGTACCCTTTACTTTTTTTCGGTCTCCATGAGTTTTGATTTTTTCCAGTATGTAAGTGCAGGGCACTCATAATGATGTGAAGGCTGCTCTTCCTCTTGTCACAATTCAAATGGTTCTTCTCAAGATGCCCATGGTCAAATGTTTTTTAGGGTGAGTTTGGTTTTTAACCCGTCCTTTTTCTGTTTATTTTTAGTAGTTATTGAACCGTAGGTTACTTTGGGTTTCCCGGGTAAAGTTCATTATGTGGGTTTTTGAATCCCCAATCTTCCCCCAGCTTTTGGACCATTGGGACCCAAAACATTGTGCATCCGGCCAGGGTTATTTTCGTTACCGTATTTCCCCTGGCCTGGCCAGAAAGGTGGTGGTACCGAAAAAGTGAGGAGATATTAAATCATCCAGCTTCCTTCGTCTAGTGAAGGGGGCAGTTTTTCCAGGATTAACAGAAAGGGTTTTTTTCCTTGTTGCACCATCCCTCCACAATTCTCAGTCCCCTTTGCATAAGCTCCGAGGTTGTTTTTTATGCTTCCCCGACAAGTATAGGATGTCATCCGCTACCCCTGGGTATAGAAGCCATTATTATTCAGTTCCACCGGGAAAGTTGTAACAACATACCCCAGTAGTGGGTAGTGGGTGGCCATTATTGGTTAAAATATTGTGAGGAAATATGCATTAAAATATGAAGATATATGATTTCTTTTAATTTTACAACCTTTTTTTAAATTTTTTTCCCCATTTTTTTTTAGATCAAATTATTTTTTTTTTTTCTAAAAAAAAAAAACAAAAGAATTTACGGAAAAACACAAGTCACTTTTACATTTTTTTTAAACGGTCCTCGTTGTATGACCTGGCATAAAACGTCACAAAAGATATAAATTTACTCAACAAATACATTTAAAAGGTACCAAGAAGAATTGTAACGACATGCAAACCGTAACATAAAAATATGTTGCTGTGTGATCTTAATTATAAGAGTCGATTTTAAACACCCTGTACTCTAACACGAAACATTAAAAAAAAAATATCGAAACAAATGAAAAAACCTCGAAAAATCCCAAGAGCAATTTTAACGACGTTTTAACACACGCATCCTGTTAAAGAAATGGCGATTTTTACACAAACATTATGTTAAGTGCGTCCCAGTTATCGACATTAAAGCGGGCTGATTTAGAGATAACTGGCAGTCATTTTAAGATGGTAAAACGTGTAACTGAGGCAACATAACATATCTCGTGAGCAGGATCGGTTCTTTTGCGGGTATATAAGGCCATCACGGGATCATTGAGGTTCAACTACCGTTGTTCCATGTCGTTTAATGTCTTTGATAAAATTTATGGTAGATTTCGGGATTTTACTTACTTCCAATGATACAGGTTCGATTTCAGCAACCTTGATTTGCAGAAGATTTACGTTGTATGGTCGGAATCATGCCCATTTGTTATGACGTCATTTTTGTTTATCTTTGTTTAGTATATTTCAAACAGCGGTGACAACAGACTTTTAAAAAAAATTGGTGTCCGATGATTATTCATTTTTTATATTTTTGGTTATTATGTGTTATCAATTTTTTGAAAAGTTTTAAATAATACATGAGAAAAATATAAAGGTATATTAACAATCGCAGTTAAAATTTTAAATATTTTGCTTTTTTTATATAGGAAAATAAAAAACCCCCTTTAAATTAAAATGTTTCACGATCGAGATGACAAATAGCCTAAAACATTAAAAAAAATTTCCTCTGGGATTCAAGAGACCCAAAAGAAAAATTAAAATCTTTGAAAAAATAATTTTCGGGCTCCTTTTTATTCTATGTAATGAGATAAAAATATTAAAATTGGCAAAAATAAGACAAAATTCAGGGAATGAATTAATTTTTTTTGAGTTTTCCATCATCTTAAGAGGATGGATCAAAACTTTAGGTTCGGGTGAAAAAAAAAAAATAAAATTTTATACTTTTGGGTTTTTGTTTATAAGAGAATCATTTTTTTAAGAAAGTATTTTAAAAATAGAATAGGTCCGAATATTTGGTAAAACACAAACAGTAATAAGCCGGAAAATACAAACAAAATTTCCCCATTTCTGTAACTCCTAGGGGTGCTTTTGATGGGGTGCGACCACCCTCACACGATTTTTGACTGCGGATTTTCAAGGTAAAAGCTTAAATATTCATAATTTCTTCATTTCTGTATCTCGTAGGGGTGACTTTAATGGGGTGCAACCACCCTCACACGATTTTTGCGGATTCGTAATCAGCGAACCCAAAATCCCCGGCAGGTAATTTCCGAGGTGAAATTTTGAATTTTATTTTTTTTATCAGTTTTACTAGTGGAGATTATTTCGGGGTGGAAAAACTACCCTAATTTTTAATTTTTCATTGCAGGGCAGATGTTAGTAGTGATGAATGTTTCTGAGGGTCTACAGAACACGTAAAAACAAAAAAAAAATAAAATCAGAGCTTGTTATCAACTTTTCCACATTTTCCGGCTTATTTACTGGGCAAATTATATCACTAATGATCTAAAGCACAGTTTTTTGGTAAAACCCACATCATTGCTTTTGGCATATCTAATTTTGTAAATCGTTCTAAGGCCTTTAACCAAGTCTAGCATGCTGTGCTCTTTCACAAACTTCGAAGCCGTTTTTCACATTTTTCGCCACATTCATATGGAAATCGAAGATATACAAGTTGTATAATAAAATATCAAGTTTAATAATGTTATAAACACCAAATAACAATATTCTAAAATTAAATAAATAACTTAATCTATATTTAAAAATTATAAACTTCATCAAGTCCTAGGTCTTCCTGGATTGTTCCTAGTACCGATGCTGCATTACCCCGTTGCACAGCTAAACCAATTCTTTGGATAATGAAACTTCGAGATTTTTTGCATTGTATTTTTTTCAAATTTCATTAATAAACCCTTGTCTCATCAAATTCAAGGACCAAAAGTTAACAGCAAAGGAATGAAGATAAAGCGTTCTTCAAGTTTTTGCTATTTTAGATGTTTTTATTCTCGGCAAACGAGCAGCCACCTACAAAATTAGAAGTTTTGTCCAGAAGGAGTTGCAAGTGTAGGTTGCAAGTAGCGTCCCAAAGTAATTGTTTTCCATATTTCCAGGAATTGGGTCATTCCATCTACCTTTTCCATAGCTTCTGCAAACTCAACAGAAGGATTTTCAGCTAAAATCAGTCTTTTTGATAAGGGTCATTTATCTGATGTTCTAGCAGAACGCCCCTGCGCTTTTGCAGCTCGCCATGTAGGCCATAAATATCAGCATTTTCACCGCAAACGCAGGTGTGCTCTCCACCACAGGCAGACTAAGTTTAAGAGTGATGGAAATATTGAATGTTTTGTTATCTAACAAATTTCCCAAGGACGAAGATGAAATGCGTTATCAAGTTTAAAGGGCCTAAGGGCAAGTAGAGTCCTTATCTTCACTTGTCTGGCACATGTTTGAATATATTTGTGACGAGCGCAAATTAAAAAGTCAAAATCTTTCTGTTTTTTTGGTAATTCTTGTGGTTGATTTTGAGATTGCAAACAGACAACCATAATAATAATATTGTTATTTGGTATTTATAATATTACATATGTTTTCTAAGGTGATATAACAGATATAAATAATAAATTATTTATTTTTGATGAAAAAAAAGTTTAATAATCTTTTCACTATATTTAAATCGGACAATTACATTTAATACGCTGAATCGTTCAAAATATCAATGCAAAATATTTAAACTGCGATTTAAAAAAATCATAAATCGGACAGCATCTGCCTTTAGCCCATTTAACCATCATGTTATTGATAATCGTTTTCCCAAAGATCAGTTTTCCGATTTTAAAGGGGCCCAAGTTATGATTTTTTTTAAATGTGGTCAATTCTAGCGGTTTTTCCGACTTTTCTCTGCAAAAAATGCAGCAATACGGATAAGCAAAATACCATTTTGTATATTTTTTGATTCCTAACAAAAGTTCTATTGACAGTATCGAGATTAAATTATAATTACATAATAAAATTTTACTCTAAAGAAAAAAAATTGCAATTTTTAAACTAGATTTTGTTTTTTATGCACCTTTTCTTTTTAAAGAAGGTACTGGTACTGGTGGTTTGCTGCCAAATTTTAATTACCAAAAAATCACTATAAACTGTGCTAAACCTAAACAGAAAGAAAATCATAATATATATTTATGTTATTAGGATTATAGTGCCATAATGAAGGGTTAAAAAATTTTTACAAATTTATTTCCGATGATTTTTCAAAAAAAATTTTTGTTGCATTTGAGTAAAGTGAAAACGTAAAATTTAGTTTGTGTAAACCTACGGTAACAACGGATTTGTTAACTTGTGTTCTTATGTCATTCTCAAAGTAAAATTTATTAAAAAGTTCATCAATCATTGTAAAATTATTGAAGAAAATTAAAAATTTGATAATGTAAAGTTATTCGAAAGTTAAAGGCGTAATTTAAAAAAAAACCAATTTAAAGAAAGTTGGTGTAAAGAAAATGCAAGAATATTGGCACGAAAAGGTATTTTATTTAATTTAAAAAACAAAAAAAAAATTTTTTTGGAGTTATTACTTGATGTTACGAAGCACGTTGTCAATTAAAAAAATATTAACATTAGTAAGTTTAGTCACCTCCTAGCGTTTTTAAAACGAACCCCAAATCTTACAGAACTTAAAATTTCGAAATTTTGACTAAAGAAAATATTGCAAAGTGTTTACAAGAGGCGGAGAAAAAATTATGAAAGGTAAGAAAATATAAACGGGTTGGGAAAAAATTGAATTGGAAGAAAGTACACGATGAAGAGACTGGTTTTAGAATTGTAATTTCCCAGTAAAAAAAACCAAATTTTTGTAACGCCCGGTTTCGAAAAAAATCTGGGAACTGGTTTGCCTAGCTAACGTGTCAAAAATTCTCGTTTTTTGCCCTTTTAAAACAGAAATGTCACAATGGTATTTAAAACTTTTGAAAACATGTGAAAAACTGTTTTTTTTAAATTTTCCTTTTTTTTCCGAATATACCAAAACTCACCCCTGATAAACGCCATGGTGGTTTGGGAAAAGAACCAAAAAGTTGTTTAAGGATATATGAAAACTCACGCAAAAATAAAAAAAATTTTAAAACATAAGGAGAAAAACAAAAAGGGTTTCACCAATTAATTTCTTTGCACAAAAAACCAAAAATTTGCAAATTAGCAACCAGAATAATGATACAATTTCGACGCCTAGGTCTAATATTAATCTTATAAAATGCAATTTAATTGTTATTTAATTTTATTTATTAAATTTTGTTGTTTTTAATGAAATCACTATAGTATTCATTCTAATAAAGGATGGAATTTTGACACTCAAAATAAAATCCATAAGAATGTCATTGTGACAAGCCGGAATATAAAATTAACTAGATGCTTGGAGCATTTAATCTTTAAGCGTTTTGGGAAACTTGTATTTAAATATATTCATATCAGGTATTCGACGCTAAATTATTATTTAGTTTTACTAAGGCACTGATCGTCAGGATTTAAGAAAAAAACCGAACTAACGGTATCCCGTTGAAATTAAACAAAAAATTGATATATATAGGAAACTCGCAGCAAATAGTAAGGTTTAGCCCAACGAATTGTAAAATCGATAAATCATAAATCTTAGCGCTATATGGAATTTAAAGGAAACAATTTTGTACTTACAGCCTACGAAATGGTAACCAATACGCGGTTCCCGTTAGGAAAACGTCGCCGCTCGTTTTCGAATTACTTTTGTTCCTGGTGCACAGAAATTTTTGATTTCATAACAAGTCTTTTATAAAAAAAAGACCATGTCATATCCAAGCTAAAACAGATAAATTCAAAACCTTTTTTAAACTGATAACCAAAAAAAGTAAGCTTAGGTTTTAATTAAAATTTAAACTTGATGATAATAGGCCCCCAAAACATATTTTTATTGGGTAAAAATAAGTCTTTCACAGTTGTTAAAGGCGAAAAATTCGACATTAGGTCCAAAATTGTGTAAAATGGGTTTACCTCTTAAGGCCTCAAATTAAACTGGACCAAAAAGCAAAATAATTACTAAATAAATTCAACGGATAACATATAATTATCAAGATTAATAAAATATATTTGAAGGATTATTTTCTCTCACAATAATTAAATGTTTAATAAGTTTTATGACATACATACAAAAATGCGACAAATAACTGCTGTTACAGAACTTGGAAAACAAGAGACTTGTTCTTAACTATAAGAGGAGCAATTAAAACAACCCCAACAGCAACCAAGGGTCTCTTAGACCTTTTACCATTAACTTCATAGTAATGGAAGTGGCAAGAATGAGCTACTTCCGACTGCAGCTGAAACCAACTGGTGTCTACGCTAGTTTGGGACACAACAACATTAAAAGTCAGGTTGGCGGGAACATCCTGGACGAGAGAATAAACCAGATGATTTCCCAATACTCATTCAACAAAAACTTTGAGGTAAAAATTCCAGATTGAAGTGAGTAGCAGCAACCCGATCCCCCCAGCATGGTTGAAGACATCATCTGGTATACGGATGGTTCCAAAACCGAGCTGGAAACTGGAGCGGGCGTGTACAGTGAAATGAGAAATTCATAATTTTCCATTCCACTAGGAACACAGAGCTCTGTATTTGAAACGGAAATATATGCTTTACTGCACAAAAACAAGCGGATCCGCATAATAACATACCGCCAAGAGTCACTGCGGGCACGAGTAAGATCCAAGGTAACGTCCAAGCTGACATGGGAATGCCAAAAAGAACTGGAAGTCCTGGAAGAACGCAACCGAGTAACTCTCTTGTGGGTACCAGGCGGCATTCGGGAATAGCAGGCAACGAAAAAGTGGATGAGATGGCGAGAAAAGAAACATCCACACCATACTTTGGACCAGAACCTGCTCTTGGAATGAACAAAACCACAGCACGAGGGCAAAGCTGGACATGGAAAAAGCTTCATAAGGGGCCCATCCTTAAGAACGAAGAAATAACTACTCAGACAAAGTAGGAAAAGACTAACACGATAACTTAAGGGCACACCTACACAAAATAGGCTTATACAATGGGGACCAAAGTTGCAGAATGTGCGACGAGGGGAAAGAAACAGCCTACCATATCCTGTGCGAAGAAAAAGACAGGCATTATTTGGGCAACCGGAAATAAGCTCACAGGAATATATCAACCAACCAGTCTCGGGGTTATACAGACTTGTAGAAGGAACAAGGCTAATGGAAGGGAGGATTGGTATAAAAGATAATGGGAGATTAGGCACAAAACGCCCAAGAGGCTGCGCTGTCTCCGGTAGTGAATCAAGACGGGTCCCAGGGAAGAAGAAGAAGGAGAAGAAGTATATTACATATTTCGTTTTCAAATCTATTAAAACAGCGCCGTTTTTGTTGACAATTAGATCTAAACGCTTGGGCATGGATGCTACCGGTCTTTGGATATCATGTACATTATAGCTGTTCCAAATTTCCCTTAATTTTGTTCCATAGGTCATTTGCATTTTGTGGACGAAAATCATCAGCCTTATTTACCGTTTTGACAATGTGACTCCAAATATTTTCTATGGGAATGACATCTGGACTCCTTGAGGGCCAATGTAGTAAATTTATATTATTTTGTCGCATCCATTCAGCAACTCTTCTTGGCGTGTGAACAGGGCGGTTGTCTTGTTGATAAATAAAGTTTTGCTGGAGAAAGATATTAATTAATGAGGTAAGTATAGCATTTTGTATTATATCAATATAAACTTCTCCAGTAAATCTTCCAATAATGCGATGGTATAGCCCAAGGCCTCTTGCAGTCATATATCCCCACACATTAACTGAAAATCTATCACTTGCTTTAACTATTTGGGTATACTTTTCTTCAAATATTGTGTTTCAAGGTTTGTACACTTTTACTAGCCCATTATCGGTCTTCTTATCCGTAAAAATAGCATTTCTCCAAAACTCCAACCCTTCCTGTAAATACTGCAAAGCAATTCCCACTATTTCCTCTTTGTTAACAGCCGTTAAAAATGGTTTCTTGATAGCAGCACGATCTCATAAATCGGATCATACCTTGACGCGGCGTCTTGCTAACCAAACAGATCCAGAAAATTCTGTTTGTCTATGTGCTTCCACGGTTGTTTGGAATGGACTTAATCCCAATTAAGTGACCAAGCTATTATCTTGTTTCTCGTTTGATACCTTTTTCTGCCGACTTCCCACAATCTATTTAGGGAGCCGCTGTTTTGCCACTTTCGCTTCAAATCTTGAACGGTATTTTTTGGTTAAGTTAATTTTCTCGAATATTTGTCTTATGGCCCGATCTCTTTAAATAACATAATTAATATTGCTCTTTGTAGTTCGTTCAGTCTATTTCAGCGAATTCTTGGATAGAAATAAAGTAAACAAACCTTGTTTGGCATTAATATATTCAGGGGGGCAAGGAGGTATAGTTCTTGTTAACACACTCCACCGGCAACATTGATTAAACACACTAAATAACATCACTCCGGAAAGATAATAACTTTTTTAATGTTTATGGCATTGCAACATAAATAACATTTTTATTAATCGATGATTCTTTATTGTTAAAAATTATTTTTAAAGCCGGAAAACTATTTTTGTTTATTATCTGAAGTGACAGGCAGATATGACATTTTAGATGCTCAATTTGATTGCTGTTGATCAAGTCAGTTTACAAAATGTGTTATTGAATAATACAACCTACTAGAAAAAGATAAAATGATATCGAAGTGCCGTACAACACCTGATTTACTATCATTTTTTTTTATTAAACGAATGCAGCATCTGTCCAAATCAACCTTGTTGCCGGTGCTTGGAACTGTCATATTAATAAATGTTTATATTTAAATCGATGTTGCCTTTATTAACACAAAAACCAATATTTTTGAATAATTTTATTACATTTTCAAGGTAATTGCCTAATTTTTGTTTTTGAGATCTGGCAATTTGTTTACGTTTTTCCAAAACAAAAACAAACAGATTACTATACCAAACACCCTGCCTACAAACTGGAGTTGCGTTAATTCTGGTCCTTGAGTTCGTTGGTCTATTTATTTTATTAAAAATTAACATGTTCCAAATATATATCATATTATTTTGAAAATAATATGTTATCCATTGACATTTATTTTTAGTCACTTCGACAATTTTCAGGTAAAGTTGAGGTGATATAGGTTAGGCAAGCTAAGTCTGAAATACATAATGAAAAATCGTATGTCCGCAATTTTTCGCCCGCAACTGTACCGTAACAATACATCTGCAAATTTTTAATGTAAGAAACCGTACAGTCACGTATTTTTTACTGATCAATTTATAATGATATTCAAGTTTACTGCATTTCTAGCTAAAGCTAAAAATTTGTGTTCTAAGAATGGATATTCACTCAAAATTATTACGTATTTCCCTTTCTGGACCAGTGGAAAAAGTAAATTTTTATACAAAGATTTAAACAAAAAAGTCAATTTTCTAAACTTATTTTTCCTAAACTTGATTAAGGTTTTTTTTCAAGTACTTAACCGCGCTTTCACATTCCCCAACTCTATCTCAAGGTGACCGTCCGCCTTCACCTTAAAGCAAACGCACCATGCAGCAGGAGTATAATCTAGATGTCGTGGTTCGAAGAATTCCTAGACCCATTATCGACCAGAAGGAAATAAATGGCTTCGTAGCATGCAACCCCATTCCTGCCGAAGTAAATTGGTTACATGGTAGCACAGTAGGCAGCATGTGCTGCGGTAACTATTAAATTTTAACACGTATTCACTTTAGAGTAATTCTACTAGTTGATTTAGATTAATAGTTGGAAATTACGCGTAACAAGTAACCACGGGCAATTATTGGGAATTAGCAATGCTGATTTGGATTTGTTAATTTTACTGCAGGAATACGTACCTGTTGTCCCTTGAAAATACGAGGATGGTTCAAATATAAACAGGAATTTGGGTGTAAATTTGCATTTAACTGCAATAAGTTTATTATATTTACGATATTTAATGTATCCATACTCTAAGTCAGCGTTTCTTAAAGTATGTTCCGCAGAACCCTGGGGTTCCGCACGACTTCGGCAAGGGTTCCGCGAAAAAAAAAGATTCTCTGAGTTCAGAATCCTGACTGGATTTTCGACTTACGTATTACCGAAAAATAAGTATCGCATGCAATAACCTGGACGCGGAGCCCGATATGAGACTGCAACTTTCATCAATAAAACCCAGTGGAACCTTTGGAATTTTCAAAATTTTTTATCTAAAAAGTGAGACATGAGTTCCACACTAAATTTACCAGATGCTATTGGCCTTAAGGGGAGCACTGGCAAAAAAAGTGAAATTTGCTAGTAAATAATCGGACTAACAGAAGCAAATCCTTTATTTGTATTTTTTCGTGAATTTTATCAAATGGTATCGTCAAAACTTATATTTCGCTAAATTATCTATGTTTTTTTCATGCCTGGGGACTGGCGCCTCCTATAACACTTAGCATTCTTGACTTCATTCAAAGAAGAGCTGTTCGTCTTATTAATGATATCACACCTACAGAAAAGCTTCCTTCAGTTGCCCACCGACGGGCTGTAAGGTATCTGTCGCTGTTTTATAGGTATTTTTATGGCTCTGAAGAGTTAAAGCGAGTATAATTCCTTCTCTGGCAGCTCCCAGCAGAGCAATACGTAGTGCCACTTTTATACATCCTTTTACAATCCAACTTAAGAGGCCCCTAACTTAACTTTGTTTGTTCCTTTATCCCTGTCCAGACTATGGAACCTGCTACAGGCAGAAGTTTTCCCTTTTTTTCCAGATCTCCAAATATTTAAGTCTGTGGGAGTAAACTCCTCTTAACACTTCAGACAGCCACGGTACAGACGGCCGCAGCCTTTTGTGGACTGTCTCAAGATA
>JAHBCN010021072.1:0-14461 GCA_019359885.1 Listronotus oregonensis | reverse complement strand
TAAACTCTGATTGTTTATATCTTTTTTAACAGTTCACGTGTATTAAAAAAGAAGCAGATATAATCGTTTTTTAAATTATGTTTTTTTAATTCCCATTTGGGTTTTCTGGGGGGGTTTTTTTTTATTTTTTAAAAACCCCAAAAAAAACGGTTGGTTTTTGTGACAGAAAGAAACGGCTTTAAATTTAAATCTTAGCTGAAATAAACTATAGTCTGTAGTAATATAAATAACTCCTAGAATTATTCGAACGGAAATTTCCTTCCCCCAAATTTTATTTAACATCATTTTTTGCTTAACCGTTGAACCATCTGGAAGAAAAGAACAGATACTATAAATTTAAATAATTTAAGTAATATTTCAAATTGAAATAAGGGGAATAAAACGAATATTAAATTTTTTAAATTAAAATGTTAAAAAATTTTTTCAAAAATTTTTGGTTTTTTGTACCAGAGTATTGCCTTATAATTATGTTTATGTTTAGGTAATAATTTAATAGTTAAAGATTTATAATAATTTTTTTTTATCTTTATGCCCCCCCGGGGGGGGTTTTGTATGAAGGCTAATTTTTTGGGGTTTTTTTAATTTTAGATTTTTAATTTTTTTTTAAAAACCCCTTTAAAAAAGTTGCCTAAGTATAAAAATAGGGAGAATTCTTTCACGGAAACCTTTCTATACAACCCCAATCCCCCAAAGGGATGTTAAAAAATGGCCACCACCCCCCCAAACACCTGGATATTTTTCAGGGGCGGTCACCTTTTTAAATTTAAAATTTTAAAAGAAATTTTAATTTTGGTTTTTTTTTTTTTGACCGTTTAAAAAATTTAAAATTTTTTGGGGGGTTTTTTTTAAAAAAAACGGTTTTTTTTTTAAAACCCCAAAATTTAAAAATATTTTTTTTTTTTTTTAATTAACATGAAATTTTTAAAAAAGTATTTTTTAAAAATTTTCCCCAAACTTGGGGTTTTGTTCCCCCGAAACTTTAAACCCCTTTTTGGGAAAAAATTGGTTTTTTTAATTTTAACCAAAATTTTTCCCCCCTTTTTTAAAAATTTAAAAAATTTTTCTTCCCCGGGTTTTTATAAAATTTTTTTTTTTTTAAAAAATTGGGGGTTTTTTTTTTTTTTTTTTTTTAAAATTAAATTTTTTTTTTTTAAATTTTTTTCCTTTTTTTTTTTTTTTTAAAATTAATTTTTTTAAAAATTTTTCCCTTTTTTAATTTTTTTAAAAATTTCCAAAATTTAAAAAAAATTTAAAAAAAATTTTCGATTCCCGTTTTGCAAAAACATTTTTGGGCCCAAAACCCAAAAAAAAAAACTTAAAAAAAAAGAACTAAAAAACAAAAAAACAGTAACCAAAGCCCTGTAAAAACCCCTTTTATAACTTGCAAAATTTTTTATTTTACAATGTTAATTTTTTGGGGAAATTTTAAAAAAAATAAAAAAAAGGGCATTGAAAATGTTTTTACATTAAAAAAAAATTTTCCGAAAATTTTTGGGGAACGGGGGGAAAAAACTTTTTTAAAAAATTTATTGTTGCAATAGAAATAAAAAAAGGGAAAAAAACCCCGTTTTTTTTCCCCCCAAAAAAATTTTAAAAAAAGGGGAATGCAAATGTTTTTTTTAAAAATTTTTTAAAAAAAAAAAATTTTTCAGTATTATACCAACCACTAAAAAAATTTTAAATTTTAGTTTTGAAAATTTTTTCAATATATTTTGGGAAGTGTTTACTTTAAAAAATTTTATACAATCATACTTTTTTTAAAATTCATTCATTTAATTAAATAAAAAATAGAAAAATATTTTTAGATATTCTGATGATGGTTTTTAAAAAAACCCCAAACGTCAATTAAACTTTTTTTTTAAAAAAAAGACCGAAAAAAAAAAAAACAAGTAATAAATTTGAAATTTTTTAAAGTTTTTAGGGACTACTAAATGTTAGTCGTTTTTTTTTTTAAACGTTTTATTTTTAAACATGTTTATTTTTTTAAATTACACAGGCCCAAAAAAAAAAAGGGGTTTTCCCGAGTGTCGGACTGGGGTTTTTTTGGGGTTTTTTTTTTTTCCCAAACGAATCAAAAGGGAAAAATTGGGGGTCAAACATCAGCAAATAATCGAAAAACGGCGTAATTACGGATAATAATAATTTTTTTTCTAAAATGTAAAACGTCAATATCTTAAAAACCTTTGGGAAAAAGACACTTTTATATGAGATAAATAAACAATGTATTTTTGAATTTTTTCCCTTTTAAATTTAGGTTACATAACCTACTTTTCTAAAAGGGAAATTTCTTGAAATTTTAATCAAAAAAAACCCAGGTTTTAGGATTTTTTTTGGATACCCGTGAAAAAAATTGAAAATTATTTATTTTTTATTTTTATAATGTTAAAAAAGAAAAAAACTTTTTACAATTTGCTTTTTTATTAATCTTTATTCTAAATTAGCAGTTTTATTTAGGGTTTGTTTAGTCTAGTATACCAGCAGATTTATAACGTATATTCTAGTTATTCTCGGTTTGGGTTATTAATCCTTCACCCTTAAATTCTTCATTGTCCTCGTTGACATTTCTGTTAAAAGAAAAGACCAGTTTTGCAAAATAATGATAATTTAAATGTTTTAAAACCAAAGGCGCGTTTTTAAAATAATTTTTTCTAAAAATTGCAAACTTTTTTTGTTATTATTTTTAATTTAAATAGTTTTAATAATTTTTAATTTAAATTCATATACATCCAATGTGTGTAAGTGAGCAAAAGAAAAGGAAGTATTTACAATATTTTTTTTCAAAGACGAGAGATAAGCACTTACTTGTTTCTTTCGCCGCACTGAAATATTGGGCCATTATAAAACTGTATCTTTTATTTTGCGGAGTTTGGAAGTCGAAACATTCCATTTTAATTGCTACGCACTAGTAATGGCATTTTTAATAAACTGTTTAGCGTTACTTACTGTCAGTCGATGCACAACCTTGACCTCTGGAATTTGGACCACGCAACGGGCTGCTGTGTCTGTTTTCTCATTGCCAACAATACCAATATCTGACGGAACCCATTTAATTTTTTTTCCAGCATTGGAGATAATGTAGCAGTTTTTTAATTAGGTTCATAATTAAATTTTTAGAGTATATTTTTCGAAAATTATTAAGTGCACTAAGAGAATCAGTAAAAATAAAAAATTTTGCCTTTTCTTAGTTTTACGTAATAAAAACCAGAGTATACAGCTCACCCGTAAAGGAAAGCATACAGCTCACCCGTAAAAACACTGGACATGGGATGCAGTTGTACAAATGTTTTTTGAATTTTTTTAATATCTTTTAAGATGGTTTTCAAATTATTTAAGATATTTCTTGCAAATCACCCCTGTTCGTAATTTTTTTTTGTTTAGATTTTATTTCGCTTTAGTAAAATGCATGAAAATTAAAATAAATCGTTTTTACATTTTCATTATTGTTTAGATTACCAGATACAAAGATGGCACTTTCGAGATATTTCAATAAAGCCCGTCGGTATCGAATTACGTCACAAGTAATTAAACTTTGCGTATGTCTTATTTGTGTTGTAAAAAGCTTTTGAAAGGTGATTATATTGGGTCAATGTTAAAGTATTATATTCTTTATTTACCATATGATTTATTATTATTATAAGAGAAGTAAGTAAATTTTAATAATATTAAAGGGAATATTTGCTGTCTCATAATGACTTGTATCTAGGAAAGGAGATATTTTTTCTAAATTAAATTAGTTATTACAAACTTTTTTTCACCAGAAGGAACTGGCAGAGGATTGTGTACATTTGCAGGATCAGGATCAGGAGGTATAACATGAACCGAATTTTTTACAGTCTTTTGACTTTCACGGTATGTATACCAATAGGTTCTGCTAGTTTTTTTTTCTTAGCACCCTTTTAGGATATGCTGAGGAGCATTTTCTTTCGGGGTATATAATTTTGATATATACTTAACTTAAATTTCTTTTAGGGGTTTTTAGTATTTTTATTTAATTTTTGTGTAAATTGGAATTGTTTTTGGTTGGAATTTTAATAAACCCTTTTAAAAATAGGCAATAATTGAGCTTATTGTTTTTTTTTTATAATCTATAATTACCTAATTTACATTAAGTTCTGAACCAGGGTGAGATTAGCCCTGTGGGTCGTTGTTTAAGTTTACGGTGACATAAGAGATTTTAAAATTGTCTACTTAACAGGTTAATTTAAGTGTTTAAGTGTACAGTGACCTAAGATAGTTTTTCGTTATTGGGTATATTAGACTGTACGTCTAGTAAGTTATCGATTTTTTGAATGTTAAGTTCTATACATAAAGAGCATTTTCATACGATAAATGAGAGCCTGTATGAATGAATTGTGGTGTATGATTTTAAAAATTTTCGGGTTTGGGTTCCTGGATATATTCGGAAATATCATGTGGATTATAATTAAAAAACTCCTAAAGTATTAAAGATATTTTTATATAGTTTTCTAGGGTCGGAATTATAAGAGTACTTAAATGTAAAATCTTGATAAGTTTCAGGAGGGTGTTCTATGACATATGACTTTTTATAACAAGGGTCAGTGAATGTTTGTACGTTAAAAAGCTTTTAAAAACGAAGTTTCTTGGGCCCAACGGTTGAAAGAAATAAGGATATTTAAAAGGCTGTCTTTGTTAAGTTATTCTTCTATGATGCACTCGGGAACAGGAGGTTTTGGTCGTGGGGACCTGTAATTAGGTTATGGAGCTTTTTTTTTGAGTTTCCAAAAAACTTGATTGTTTGTGGGATAAAAAAAAATAAATTATTATATTTTTTAATATCTAGGGATCATAATGTTCACTACTGTCTACTTAAAATTAAATCTAAGACTGACTTCGGATCTTTGTACAAAACAAATTTTATGAAGTTCTTTTGCTTATTTGGACATACAAGAAAAAATTACATGGGATTTCCGAGTTATATGCCGTGGTCTGTTGTATTTCTACCTGACGTTTTGTCTACTACTGCGGCAGACATTATCAAAGGTGGGTCCAAGGTCGAAGTATTCTTCCTGAAGAATACTTTGACCTCGGACCACCTTTGATAATGTCTGCCGCAGTAGTAGACAAAAAAACAGGTAGAAATACCAACAGACCACGGCAAATAAGCCGGGAAATTTCAAGGAAATTAGTTAAAGTCGGCTGTAAAAGCTTATAGTTTGTCTCAAAGTATACCGTGTTAGCTTTTGCCTTCATTTATGGATTATGCCTGCCGACAACAATAAAACTGCGGATCAGTAGATATTAAAGGACAGAACATTAGAAAAGGACTCTTATAATATAAATATTTATAATTTATTGTTTATTTAGGTAGGTATAATCTTAAAATTACATTAGGGAATTAAATGGTGACCGGAAATAAGCGCAAAAGAAAAAAGCGCACTTGGAAAAAACCGCACGTAGATTAATGCGCACATTGAAAAATGCGCACACACAAAACCGATATATGCAAAGAAGAAAAGGCATTATGAGATATCAAAATAAATACATTTATATAATTGCTAGGTAAAAGAAAATGGTTTAGTGAGCTATCGGATGGTCATACACATTCATTACTATTAATGTTGAGCCTAAATGCCAATTATGGGAAATTTAAATATTATTTAAAAAAAAATTAGTCCTTAATCCTTAATATCATTGTTGTGCAAAAATTACCATTTTTAGGAAATTAGGTCAGATCAGAGTCATAAATAAGTTAGTCCTTAATCCTTAATATGGTTGTTGTGCATAAATTACAATTTTTAGGAAATTGGGTCAGATTAGAGTCATTAATCCTTTTATTACGGCCATTTTGGTACCTAATTGCCTTTTCTAGGTAACTATTATTTATTATAAAATTATTTAATGATAAACTAGATATTATTTCTTTTTCTTATTGTCATTGTTGGACTATATATAGGCCACTCACTTTAGTTTCCTTTACTTCACTTTAAATTTCAAACAAGACAAGTCGACATTTTTTCTTAATAAACGAAATGGAGTTTTCAACCAGTCAGAAAGGCAAACCAATTCTAAGTTATAAGGGATTTGAATATCTACGTTTTCGCTCAACAAATGGAATAGATACTTGCAGGTGCCGCATGAATCGATCCACAAAGTGCCATTCTTTATTGAAAACGATGAATGCAGACATCGTACAAGAGCCAACCAGTCACTGTCGTGACTCCTGTCCCCAGAAAGCAGAAGCAAATATCGCCAGAAGTCGAATACGACAAGCGATGGTAGCTGTGGATGCAACTCCTCGCAATGTCACTGGAGACATCTTATCAGGAGTGAGCAATGATGTACTGGCTTATATTGCAAAGCAATCGTCTCTTGCTAGGACTCTTCGAAATTACCAAACAGAGAATCACTTCCCAAATCCATTGACGAGCAATTTTTTGATTCCTTAGAAATATTCTGACTTGGTGTTTCACGACTCCGGCATAGAAGATTCTAACAGAATTCTAATATTGGGAGATCGAGAGTTATTGCGCCAGCTAGACCAAACCACTCTATTCGGTGACGGAACATTTGACAAAGCACCTACAATGTTTTATCGTTTATTCGTATCCACCATGCGTGTACATATTGCTACAAAAGAAGAATGAACATGACATGACATGAACATGACATACATGGAGATGTTTCGAATTTTAAAAGGGTTAGTTCCAAACATGTCGCCCTAGAAAATACTTTTAGATTTCGAGAAAGCCTGCATGAATGCTGCAAGAAGGTCTTTTCCAGAAGCAGAAATAAAGGGTTGTTATTTCCATTTATGCCAAAGCCTCATAAGAAAATAAATGTGTTGGTTTAAAATCATACTTCCAATCAACCTCAACACAAAATTAATGCTAAAATCTCTTGCTGCATTATCTTTCGTTCCGTTAGAAGACGTAAGAACTACTTTTAACATGCTAGCAGAAACTTTCCTGATGAAGAAAAATTTAACGATGTCCTAACATATTTTTTCTCCACATATATAGAAGGTGCTGCTGGAAGATGTCCTTAATTCTCTCCAAGAACATGGAACCATTACGATGCCGCTCTCGACGAATCGCCAAGAACTACTAATTGTTGCGAAGGGTTTCACAATGCCTTAAACTCGCTGTTTCATTACAGTCATCCGAGCATATGGATGCTTTTTGACGGACTGCGTAGGGATTTAGCATGCCATAAACTGACTCTAGTGAACTCTAAAACTAATAGAGTGGAGCCTTCCAAAAGAAAATACAGAGAACTTTACGCGCTTGTTGCTAGCTCTGTAGAAAAATATAAGGAGACTGAGGACAAACTGTCTTATTTGAGAAGAATAGCCAATTTACAATAGCTTACTGTTAAAAACATTATTTTTAGTTATATTTTATAATAAGTAATAAAACATGTCTACAGCTGTTTAAGTCTATTTTGTTTAATTTGTTTAATTTCTACATATTGTTTTTAAACTAATACCGATTTTCAAGAAAACAAATTAAAAAGAAATTACCATATGGTGCAAACTTTTCCGCGGACACTGTATACACCCCGTGTAGGCGACGGGTTAGACTATTCCTGTTATTTCAGGTCCATGTGCGCTTCTGTCCATGTGCGCATTAATCTACGTGCGGTTTTTTCCAAGTGCGCTTTTTTCGATGTACGTATTTTTCTGTGTGCGGTTATTTCATGTGCGCTTATATACCTGTGCGCTTTTTTCCGTGAGCATATTTCCTGAGCGCTTCTTTCCTGTGCGCTTTTTTCCGGGATTCGAATTAAATATATGCAGTTTTTTAATAAATTTATAACTATACTATCTATACATAATTACATTTTTAATCTAAATATCTACATCTACTTCTGTTTCTTTATCAAAGTCATTATTAAGATTAATTACAATAGGATTTATGTTGTTTTGTATAGAAATGTTAAAAGTCCTCAATTTTTATAATGTGCTGTACTGAGTTTTTCCAGCTTTCAACTGGTATGTTAGTAATTATTTTTTTTAACAAATTTATAACACTGAGACTTAAAGTAGGTGTAAAATTTTTTGCTCTAAACTTTGATTTTACTTGTTTTTAAAAATGCTTTATGGGGTTGAACATACAGTGATACGGAGGAAAACGTAAGACAGTATGCCCAGCCTGTTCAGCCAAATTATCACATACATATTTTTTTTAATTGCATATGACTTTAGGACTTTCAAAAGTTGCGCGTTTTTGTAACTTAATTTAAAATAAATATCATTTTCTAACAAATATTTCTGGATTTCAGTTTTTGAACTTAATAAAGCTGGTGCTTTATGTAGCAGACGGCTGTGGTAGCTTGCGTTATCCATGACAAAAACACTGTTGTTTGGAATATTTTTTAAAAGATAATTTTGAAACCAGTTTTTAAAACGTTCTGCACTTGTATCCTCATGATAATCCAAGCTAGAATCCCTAATATTTTTTCCAGACAACAGCAAGCAGTTTGGGACAAATCCGTTTCTGAACTAACGTGTATTATGGTATTGCGTTTTTCTTTATTTGAAGGTACTCTTCTAAACCTTCTTGTTTTATTAGTCCTCTACTAATTAAAGTTTCATTCACATTTTTCACAAACTGTTTTGCATCTAATGACCAATGATTTCGACGCGACATAGTTATATTCTCGTAAAATAAATTTTTCGAAACGCACATTTTTATTAGTAGGTAAATATAAAGGTATAGCTAGATTATATTGCAATTCACCCAGGTTTAATTTGTTTAAAAATGTTCTTCTTAAAATAAACTCTTTATACGAGCGCAAATTGTAATTTAATGCTTTATTAAGTATATTTTTGTTCTGAAGGGTAGTCATTATTCAGCAGTAAACCATAATTTTAGTTGCCAGAGTTATTTATGCCTATAGGCTATTATAACAAATTTTTTGAAATGCACAGTAAAAACAGTTATTCAATACTGCCAGTAAAATGGTAGCCGAAATATTTATATACCTAATGGTCAATACTCAAGAAAAACCTGGCCCACCCCTGCCATTATAAAATATTGGGTTTACCCAATAACAGTAGGTATACTTCGTTTCACGAGGGTTTGTACTTTCGTCATCAATTGCCTTACCTTTTTTAACAAATTAAAAAGGTCAAAAACAGACTGAAACAAATTAATGGCGTCAAAAAGGTTGGTCGTTTCTTAAAATCAAAATGGCTGCCGTTCAGCAGCTGATTTTTTAAAGCTACAATAATAATATCCTAAAATATGGGTTATGAAATTATGTAATTTTTCAAACTTGTCAAAAAAATTGTTTTGTTAAAAGTAACGTCAGATTTTATTTTCATTTTCGTATTTTTATTGTGTAAAATGCCTCGACGGTATTCAGAAAGTGAACAAAATATGATTTTAAACCTTATTGACTATTTCACACAGGAGAGAGATGTAGGAATTTACCTGTTACCACTTACTGCAGTTTTAGAGGTAAGTAGATTAGTTTATTCTTGTGGTATGTTATTGGTATACATATTAAAATGTAATTTATGACTATATTTCCTTGCATGCTGTAGAGAGTAGCTGATGCCCTGGGAGTCGGAATTACTATGGGTTAAATAGATAAGTTCGCATGGGATCAGAAACAATGAGGATTATAAAGCAGCCACAACTGCAATTTAATGCTCTCGTGGACGCCCTCTTTATAAGATTCATGAGCACATTATTAGAAATAGAATTTACGCAATGTTTGCTGCAGGTATTTAAAATAAACTTTATTTTATTAACTAAATTTAAAAAATGTATACATATTTTTTTTACAGGGGAACATGTTACATTAGTTTCACTCGAAACAAATTTGCAGAATCTTGATGGTGTGGAAATTTCAAATGCGTCCCTATGTAGAGGATTAAAAGCACTGCAGTTTAAAAGACGAAAAGATTCTATATCCAACAAAACATATTTAATAGAACAGCCATATGTCATTGAAAAAAGAGTTCTAAGGTCATACCTGGATAATTTTACCGCCAGTATTGCTTTAAAACCTGTGTTTTTGAACGAAACGTGGATATACAGGTTTGTAGAAAAGTTGTATTAAAATTATACAAAATTTAAAACATACATATTTTTGTTATAATAGCAAAGGAGCGTTTAGAAATAGTTGGCAAGATGGCTCAATTAAAACTGTCAAGACGAAAAGTTCAGAAGGAGTCAGATATATTATTTTGCATGCTGGATCAGAGACGGGTTTTGTTTCTTATTTTTAAATCTGGTTCCAAATCCAGTAATTACCATGACGCCATGAACGCTGAAAATTTCGAAAAGTGGTTTCAAGAACAATTGCTCCCAAATTTAGAAGAGCTATCCCTCATAGTGATGGATAACGCATCCTACCACTACAGGTTATTAGAGAAGATTCCAAACTCAAGTTGTGGTTACAACTACTTCTAAGATGGTTACAAGATAGAAATATAGAGTATACTGATACAGCCATGAAAATAGATTTATGGAATATAGTTAAAAAGTCTTTACCAGAAAAAAATATGTGTAAGCTGTAACTTAAATTTTTATTAGAATACATTACTAAAAAAATTATGCTTTTTGCTTCTTTAGACTTGACGAACTAGCATTACAATTTTACCGAGTACTGAGGCTTCCACCTTATTATTGCCAGTTAAATCCCATAGAAATGGTATGGTCGGAGTTCAAGAGGTACTATGATTCAAGAATATGTTCAGTCTATCCAGTTACTGCCAATGCGGTTTTAAGCTTATGAAATGAAGCACTCTAAAAAGTAATGTTATTAAATTAACCATATTGCCTTTCCTTTAATGTTTTTTATTTTCCTATAGGTAACCCCTGACAAATGGACCCATTACTATCGCCATACGAATAATCTTATTCAAGCAGCCTGGGAAATAGATCGCTATTTGGATTCTTCGAATATTCTTCCTATTAGTATAAATGTAAACAACTCAGATTCATAAGAATTTAGTAGCGATAATAAGAGTGTTTCGAATTTTCATATCATTCATTCTTGATTTTTGTTCATTTGTGTTTTGCTGGGAGTTTGTTTGTAATAAATTCGTTTATTATCTTTTTTCTCCCATAATTATGTGTATTATTTATTTTTTTGTAAATAAGCCAAACGTATGGTTTTGCAGTTGCTTACTGTATTTATAAAAAACACCAAACAGATATTAAATTATTATGCGATATTTCATGGAATAACGAAAAATTGAGAAAAGAAAATACATTTTTGTATAAACAAGATGTATAAAACCACTTTGTACGCGTCTAATTATTTTGAATATTTTTGGTCTCTCCTAAATGAACTTCATGGGCCTAATTGCACCATTTTATGAATAAACTTGACTTTGTTAAGTCGACTTAAAAGTAAAGCCAAGCTAGACTTTTGTTCGGGTTACAACTTAGTTAAACTTAGTAAGTGATAATGCTGGCACCACCGCATATTATAAGTTACGGCTATGGTATTTTCTGCTTCTTTAGTATTCAAAAATCCAGTTAAACCTTATATAACATCCATATAATAATAACAAATAAAATTACCAAAAAAGAGAGAACATGCGAAAAGAAAACGTTTGTTGCTAGCAAGGTATAAGATAGCACAGTACAAGAATATTATAAAAAATAAACCAATTTAAAGACCGTCTTTTTTAGCCCGAAAATCGGAACGAGTTTAAAATACCTGCAAATCGTTATATACGTGCTATATTCCAGGTATTAACTGCAAATTATTATATATGTATTATATTCCAGATATTTCTTTCTGGTTTCTATAAGGCTTAACACTATTGGCTTTAAAAAATGAAAAATGTTATATTCTGATAATTACTTGTTCCATTATGCCTACTAAAACACCCATTTTCTAAAAAATCGGGAATTTCGATGGTCTTTCATCATGAGAAACACAAAAAAATCAACAAAATTGAGACAAGAATAACGTTAAGTCTAGATATTTTTAGGCTGAGATAAAGCGAATCTTGAATCCGCCGATTACGCTGGTCCAATCGAACTTTTGATTTAAGCTTAGCTTTACCTTAAGAAAATTAAAAATTTTATTGGTGCAATCGGATCATAATTGAATAAAATTTTTTATTAGAAAACAATTCTGAACGTGCTTGAAACGTACTTGCATCAATATTGCCTAACTTTAATTAAAAATGTGAACAGCATTGAATTTATATGAATTAGCTACGACAACCCTTTTTTCCAAGTCATGACGTCATTGATGACGTAAGTACAAACCCTCGTGAAACGTTCTATAATAAAATCGTTATAGGTTGATTGGGTTATTGTCCGTCAAAATCCATACGTTGAGACAGACTATACACACTTCCATTCAAGATATATTTAAAACCAAACAACTGAAAAATTATTTATGAAATAAAATTTAATCAAGTATATTAAAAAACTTAATTATTTTAAATGGTCTAAAATAACAAAAGGTAGTTAGTTATGAATAACATATATCATATTTATTAAATACTATTTTTTGTAACCGGTAAATAACATTTTTATTAGTAGGTAAATTTAAAGATATAGCTAGATTATATTGCAATTCACCCAGTTTTAATTTGTTTAAAAATGTTCTTCTTAAAATAAACTCTTTATACGAGCGCAAATTGTAATTTAATGCTTTATTAAGTATATTTTTCTTCTGAAGGGTAGTCATTATTCAGCAGTAAACCATAATTTTAGATGCCAGAGTTATTTATGCCTATAGGCTATTATAATTTACGTCTTAGTTTGAACACTTTTCTTTGAATTTGTTTCGGGCCTATTAATTTTATATTTTATTGTGTGTATAATGTTTTTTTTATTGGTACCCTATTACGTCTAATTAAACTACGCGTGAGCGTGTTGAAATCCAGCTATTAAATACGCGCGTGTTTTAAAGATTACCATGGTACATCAATCAAAAACACGAAAAATGTGATGACATTGCCAACCTTTAACCTTGAATTTTGGCAGATGTCAGGCCTTTAAAAGAAAAAAAATTGATCTGACAAAAATACTTTACACCGTCAAATAAAATAGTACTATAACAAATGTTTTAAAAGCTTAAGAAAAAAATAGCGTAAAGTATTCCTGGATACCTAGTTTTTAAAGCACCTGCACGTGCTCGAAATATCGCGCATATTTTAAAGAAGTAAATATCCACTATAATATGATATTATATATGATGATATATATTATATTAACGGCCGAGTGATGATCGCGTTGTTAAATTTTGCAATGGACTTAGCAGTTTAGAATGTTTAACAAAACGTCATTGTCATTGCTATTCAATGATTTTAGTAGACATCCTGTTAAAATCTGACATTTTGTTAAACATTCTAAACCGTTGTTAACTTTTAACAATTTGCTAAGTTGACAACGGTTTAGAATGTTTAACAAAATGCCAGATTTTGACAGGTTGCCTACTAAAATCATTGAATAGCACCGACAATGACGTTTTGTTAAACATTCTAAACTGCTAAGTCCATTGCTAAATATAACAACACGATCATCACTTGGCCGTAAATCTTTTAAGGTTAACATGATGAAAGCAACTCCACTGCAGGTGCTGCGTTTTGTGTTAAAGAATTTATTTTACAGTCTGTTATTTATAAAACGGCGTCGTATTACGTGATAATTTTTAAACGCCAATTTATAACAGGCAAATTGTAAACGCCCCACTTGGGCAAAAAATTATTAATCAATTTATTTATTACCGGAAATTTCGTAACAAAATGTATTAGGGAAATTTTATACGCCCCACGTTGGGCGCCAATTTATTACGGGAAATTTTATAACCAATTTATTACGGGGAATTTTATACGTTAATTTATAGCAAGGTAAATTTTGTAAATGCCCCACTTGGGCAAAAATAATTATCTAATGAAAGTGCTCGGCTAGCTCAGAAATAAAAAAATAATTTAATCATTCATTGGCTAAAGAATATGTTTACAATAAATACTTACAGTCGCATGAGGCTCTACACAAAGGCGAGTGCATTCTTGAAGGGGGTATTGTCAATAAAAGTCAAAATATAAATATACTAGTTAATGCTTTATTACAAAAAATAACAAAATAATTGTAACAAATTCCTACCAAATTGGTGGATGCGCCTTTTAAACCAAAATTTAATAAGATTATAAATTATTGAAAAATAAATGACAATGTTAAACTAAATTTGACTTATATACAAATTTAATGTTATTAAACCCAAAAGCAGGACAAATAATAAACTGTCAACAGTAAAATCCTATATATAACAAAGTCCGTAAGCTTATAACTTTTACAGAAAACCTTCTAGTATGTTACCCACATATACGTAAGGCCATAAGTTGCATTTAAAACTTTTTTAACAGGCTCTAACAACTTAAAAAAATTAAATGATTCAGAATGACGTTATGGAAGTTACAGCAAAATATCTGAGAGCTCTAAGGCTTAAACAAAAAATATATCCGGTCAAGAGCTAAACAAAAACAAATGTCAGTAATTCTATCTAATTAATCAATTAT
>JAHBCN010021071.1:0-14504 GCA_019359885.1 Listronotus oregonensis | reverse complement strand
TTTTTTAATGGTTTTTGGCTTTTAACATCATTTAAATAAAAAAATTTAAAATTTTTAAATAACAATTTTTTATATTTTATTTTTTTAAAAAATATTTTTAAAATTTATATAAATACATAATTTTATTTTTAATTTTTTGGAAAATTAAAAATTAATTAAAAATTTTAATAATTTTTTTAATTTTGATTTTTAATAATTATATATATATATATATATAATATATTAATATTATATATATATATTTTTTATATATATATATATATATATATATATATATATATATATATATATATATATATATATATATATATATATATATATATATATTTATGTGTATTGTACGTTTTTATAGATTATAAATGTAAATATTGTTTAAATTATATTTTTTGAATTTTCTTTACTATTAGGCTCATTTGTTACTCTTTTTTATTATAGAGCTTTTTTTACATCCCTAGCACGGTTAAATGTAAGAGTAGTTCCAGCTGCTAAATATCGCCTTTTATTGAGTTGTTTGTTTTTTAAAGAACTAATATATTAAAGAGCAGTAATATTATCATATACAGGGCCTTAATATATTTTTTTATTACAATTGGTATATCTAATTCTAGAAACATTTTTTTTAACTTAAACACACACAAATAAGAGTAGCATATTAAAATGTATCTTATATTTTATAAAGAAAAGATACTAAGAACTTTAAAATAATATATACTACTAAAATTTTCTTTCTCTAATTTCATAAATAAAATTTTAAATAATTCTGTTAATTTTAGGTTTAAAGAATTTTCAAATGCTTCATTTATGAAATTGAAGAAAAAAAATTAATTGTATAATAGTACTGTTATGTAAACACAAATATAAGAATTGACATTTTTAAATTTGCTTTATTTGGGATACTCGCCTTATTACTTTTTGGAAAATGGGACCTCTTCGGTCTAGGTCCCAGGGTATACGAGCTGACCCCGCCCAGCCCTATTGACCCCTATGAGCTTGCAGATCGCCTGCAACAAAAAAGAAGAAAACCCCCTAAAAAACCCAAAAATTACAAATACCAATCTACGTTTTACGTTTTACGTTGTCAAGATAGAAACTAATTCTGAGAGCTTTTTTACTTTTTTATGACGTTTTGTCTTAAAATATAATTAAACAAATTCCATTTCGGCCGCCAATTCTATTACAAATAATTTATGATAAAACGTTATAAAAAAAGTAAAAAAGCTATCAGAATTTCCTTAAGTTTTTAAAGCAAAACTTTTTTAAAGTTTCGTTTAATTTTTTGTTTTATTTTCTATCTTGACAACGGTGGCCGACTTGCCACCGAAACGTAGATTGATATTTGTGATTTTTGTTTTTTTTTGAGGGTTTTCTTCTTTTATGTTGCAGGCGATCTGCAAGTTCATAGGGGTTAATCGGGCTGGACAGGGTCAGCTCGTATGCCCCGGGACCTGGACCGAAGAGGTCCCATTTTCCAAAAAGTAATAAGGCAAGTATAAAACAAACTGAAATATAAATCCGCCACAAAACTATAAAACACATTTAAGAATTGACATTATACAGGGAGTATTAAACATTTATTATTTTTTATTTTTTATTTTTTTAATTAATTATAACCTTGAACATAATTTCTAGGGCAACTTATTTGCGATACTTTTAATTATTTATTGTATTTAATAAAAAAAAATGTGTTCATAAGTTTGGTAGATGGGTGAAGATCGCCTTTAATTCGGATAAAGGCCCCCACAGACTACGGTTATTTTCATCCATTCGTATCGCGGCGAAACAGAACGGTGTGTTGAATCGTTGAACTGTTTTGCCCACACATTACAGGTAATTTGGAACTTTTTTTGTGCGTTCTACGGTACGTCATGAAGAAAAAGCATTTTAAATAAAAATAACACACCCAATTTTAAAAAAAATCCCTACAATCTATCAGTAGGAAATGCCACAAGTCACAGTGGTCCAAAAATCAAGCGCGCAAAATTTGAGATACGGCACGAGTTTGCCACAGACATCATTTTGGACTATTTACACGACGTTCTGCATCGGGCGATACGAATGGATGAAAATAACCCCTGTGGGGAAAAAAGTCTGTGGGTCTTTAGACTAAGAGGGCAAATTAGATTATTGTAATCAGTAGTGTATTTTTTTCAGAAATATGAAAATTATATCTATATTCTGGAGAAGATCCAATTTATCTTTTTATTTAAACCCAGCTATATAAGTATTTATATCAAATTAATTTGATTTTAGACTATTTACTAATTTTTCTATTGAAAACTTTGTTTATTTGCTTCGGCAGAAAAATATTTCTAATAAATACATTTACATTTAAAAAACGCTTTCTTGATGTATAGCAATTTACTTAAAACAACGTTTATTATTTTTTTGTGCATTATTACTCCATACTTACGATTTTTTAAACGTTGCTTTTAAATCTTTTGTCGTGCTAGAAATAAGATCTAGCTCACTGTGCGGTCTCCAAATTCCATTTCGGCCGCCAATTCTATTACAAATAAATGGCTGTGGCCTTCCAGTTGTATTGTTAAAATTTCTATTTACGAAAATCGCTTTAGAAATGTCCCATTTCACTATACTTTGACTATTTTTCAAATAGTTTTTATGTTTGGGGTGCAAGGAAAATGGAAAAACTTAAAAAATCAGTAATAAATTTACCTAGCTGGTGTTGCTGTTTAGATTAGAGAGTATGTGTTATTGCTATTCATTTATTTACCCGTGATAAGTATTATATAAGGTTTTAGAAATAAATATTTTTTTTATTGTTTGGCTAGGTTTAAATTTGTTTCATCACTGGATGAAAAGTATGGCAAAATTGTGTGTTTTTACTGCTGAGTTCCCTATAAACATTGAATAATGGAAAATCAATGGCCTAATATACTTTTTCATTTAATTATTCAACTGCCCATTGACACAATATATGTTGGTGCCAACATCGGCCCTTATTGCGTTTGGCACACCGGCCCATCGACACTTATCAGTCAGTTTGCCAATACTTCTACATATTGGCCATATGATATATTTATGGAGGCCCACTTTTGAAAAACCATTGGGGTGTTAACGATATAGTAACTAATATTTACCGATGTTTCATTTAGGGCCACTCTTGGAAAATCATTGGGATATTAGCTAAATAGTAACTAATATTTACCGTGTTTTATTTAGGCTTACTGTTGGCACACCACTGGAAAACCAAATGAAATAAAAATGTAAAAATTTTGATTTTTATTAAAAACAATATAAATACATAAAAAATTATAATATATTGCCTTGAGCACAACAAGACAAACGAGGCACTTAAAACAATGTGGTTTGCAGATGAATTTAAAATGTCATAAGATAGTCTAACAACAAAAATACGAAACAAAGTCAGAATAAACGTAACAGCCAATAATAATACGAAATATAATAATAACAAAGATTCTCAAATCTGTAAAATATCACCATAATATACTTTTCATTTGCCAAAACACCAAAAAACACAAAAACTGCCGAAAAACGGTACAAACTTTCCGATCATGTCATCCCTAATCATTCACAAAAATCATCAAGCTTCTGAAAAAGTTAGGTTATGGTGGCACGCTTCACTTTTAGTTGTCGGTGGTTAGGCAAAGGGCCAAAAAAACACCATCTTAGGTATGCTGAGTAACGAATAAATGCAGTGGTCCAATGCTTAATTAATAACGTTGGATTTGTAACTCAGTTAAATTAACCCTTAACTGGTGACCATACGTCTCACAGACTCCGCATGATGGTTTACGTTTCGGCATTCCCCACCATAAATGTGTAGCCCGGCGCCGTTCCGTGTACCTTCATACCCTTCAGTGTTCTTACAGATGCCTTAGAGAGAGATACGTCCTTCGACTCATTTTTTCAGTTATTTATATCTCGGAGTCTAGTAGACGCAAGGTCACTATTAGTGTAATTAAAATATGGCTGGTTGCCGCCCGACTGTAAGTGCGTTAGACGATGATTTTGAGGAAGTTTGCACAAAATGGTATAATGAGGCGAACAGTGATATAAGTGATGATGAAGTGGAAGAAGAAAACTGTATAGACAGTGATCATTTAACGGACAGTGAACAAGAAATTAGTGAAAATGAAGTAGAACATGACTCGGAAACGACATCTAGCGAAGACCAGGAAGAGGACGTCGATTCCGGTTATTATTACTATGGAAAAAATAGATTTAAGTGGAGTAAAAAAGAGCCAACCAGAAACGTCCGTACGCCTAGTCATAATATAATTGTACTTTCATCATTGCATTCACATGTAGAAAAGTCAGAGAGTCCTGTTTATTATTTCAATAAAATGTGTTCGCCAGATATGTATAGTCTTGATGTCAAGAGAACTAATGAAAAACTCGCAACTTTTCGGCCAAAATATAAAAAATATAATAAGGAAAAATCCGAGTTAGCAGATACTGATGAAATAGAATTCAGAGCTTTTTTGGGACTGCTTCTCTATACTTCTAATTACAAGTCAAATCATGAGGATGTACGAAGTCTTTTTGCTACGAACGGAAAGGGAAGACCCATATTTCGAGCAGTTATGTCACAGAAGCGTTTCCTAGTCCTAATGGCTGCTCTAAGATTTGACGATGCCTCGGACCGAGAACAAAGGGCAAAGGATAATCCTGCTGCTGCTATCCAAGAATTTTTTGATATATTTGTCCACAATTCAAAAACACCTATAAAGTTGGAGCCAATGTGCGTAGACGAGATGCTTGTAGGCTTTAGAGGAAAATGTCGTTTTAAAATGTACATGCCGAACAAACCCTGTAAATATGGGATAAAAATCTTATGCATGACTGATGCACGAACTGGGTATTTACACAACGCCTACATTTATGCTGGAAAAGGTTCGGATGGATTTAGCTTGACAGACGAAGAAAGAAGAATGAGTATACCTTCTCAAGCAGTAATTAGACTAGTCAAACATATTTACAATACTAATAGAAATGTGACTGCCGACAATTGGTTTAGTTCAATTGAGTTAACGCATCATTTACAAAAAAATAAACTTACCTACGTCGGCACAGTTAGAAAAAATAAAAAAGAAATCCCATCACAGTTTCTTCCGCAACGCAATCGTAATGAAGGTGATACTTTGTATGGATTTACAAAAACATAACACTTTTATCCCGTACAACTAAGAAAAACAAAGCTGTAATAATATTTCCTCTATGCATCACTCCATAGAAGTCGACAGAGATAATGGATTACCAGAAATAAATTCTTTTTATAATTTGACCAAAGGGGGTGTAGATGCGATGGATGAAAAGTGTGTAAAATATTCCTGTAGCCGCAGAACAAGAAGATGGCCCATGGCTATTTTTTATAGAATAGTAGACATATGTGGCGTTAATTCCTATATTATGTTTAATTCTATACCGACAAATAATTGGACTAGATTCAAGTTTATAGAAACCCTGGCAGATGAACTAGTTTCCGCACATTTACATAGAAGGTTTGAAATGCCAACCATACAGAGGCAACTGAAACAACTGATTGGAAGTATTCTTGATGTTCCGGAAAATAAGGCCCATGATGAAGAAGAAAAGCTTGAAACAAGAAAATATTGCCACATCTGCCCATCCAAATTAAGAAGAAAGACTGCATATTTATGCACCAAGTGCCAAAAACCCGTTTGCTTGCAGTGTTCTCGAAAAATTTGTAAAAATTGTACCAGGGCGGAGCAAGACTAATTTTTCTATAGTCTATGATTCTGATTTGCAGGTTTTTTTGTAGAATTTATAATTTGCGTTTTTCAATTTTTTTTTATATAAAATATCTTTATTATTAACGATATATTATGTTAATTTGCATTTGTTTGAATTTTTTTTTTAAAATATGCCTTATTTTATTTTGTATAACAAGAAATTTATTAAACTTTAATATTTTTATTTTAACACTTGGAATTTGATTGTTTTTTTTTCAATAAATTTAAAAATACAATGACAATGTTGTTTTATTAATTAAAAATGTTTTTACAACATATTTTTTAATAGCTTTAAAAAACGCTTTTTTAGGTAGGAGTCTGTCAGACTCATGGTCACCATTTATGTAATTAAAAATAGGGTCACCACTTAAGGGTTAATAGGCCACTGTGGATATATCATTATGTTTTTTTCTGTCGAACCATTAACTGAGGATTAATATCGGGCCAACGAATGGTGATAGACAGTCAATTAAAAGACGCTGACATTAGTGGGCCATCACAGTACCTTTAGAAAATCGACAAACGCCATTGATTTAGCCCTTCTTAGCCCTCAAATGTAATTATGATATTATATTTGAATTTAGTGGCTTAAAAAACCTATATGTACCATTAAAAATGAAAACAAAAACTTTTTTCTTAGCGAAATGTATTTTTGTGAAAAAAGGGGTTTAAAACACCCATACTTTGTAGTTAATCTGTTTCTAAAGAGAATGCAAAAGGTTTCATCTCGATTCATGTACTTCCGAAATCATTTCTAGGTTTAAAGTGTTTGTTAGGGTTTCATCGAGACGAGAAATCTCGT
This sequence comes from Listronotus oregonensis, assembly GCA_019359885.1. Classification (NCBI taxonomy): domain Eukaryota; kingdom Metazoa; phylum Arthropoda; class Insecta; order Coleoptera; family Curculionidae; genus Listronotus; species Listronotus oregonensis. The sequence goes on along the minus strand of JAHBCN010021071.1, from coordinate 7,967 downwards.
CTCGAAGGCACTTTCTCGTCTCGTCTCGATCATCGAGACGACAAATAAACAAACTCTCGTCTCGAAGTTTTTCTTGAAGAAAATTTCTCGATCTCGATTCAAGACTCTCGAAATTTCGAGAGTCTCGAAAACAAAAACTAAATGTTATTAAGGAATTCTATGTATGGGTTATAACGTACAACACAAGGCCAAGGCTGCAATGAAGGGTATTAATTTTTATCTATTAAAAAAATACGTTAAAATACAGGGTTATTGAAAGACCCAAATTATTTTTTAAATTCTGAATTGAAAACCTGGAATACTTTTTTGCATATATTTCCTTGTTTCCAAGATATTTCACTATAAAGTTTTGGCAAAATTAAATCACATTGTGAGTGTCGCTTCTTAGTTGGCGCTTTCAAACTATTACGTCATATGAAATCATGTTTGACTGTTGTCAAAAGTTAGACACTTTGGTGCACATGCTTAATAATTATTATGTTATACCCATACATAAACAATATTACCGTATTCTTCGTTAGTGAACTCCGTTTTCTTGTGATTTTTTCAATAACAGATTGACAAATGTCTAACTTTTGACAAAAGTCAAACTTGATTTCATATGACGTAATTGTTTGAAAGCGCCAACTAAGATTAGCGACACCCACGATGTGATTAAAATTTTTTTTGGCAAAACTTTATAGTGAAATATCTTGAAAACGAAGGAAAATTTGCAAAAAAAGTATTCTTTGTTTTTAATTTAAAATTAAAAAATTAATTCGGGCCTTTATTTTTCCCCTCTACTTACCAATCACCTTGTACAGAGGCTATACATATATGCTATGAACTAAAACTACTGAAAGCCACGTTTACCAAAAAAAACTGCCAAGTATCAGCAGAAAAATAAAGAATAATTTTCCAAAAAATGAAAATTAAACAAATCCTTGATGTTTTAATTTAATCTTTCATTCAAAATTTACCTAGGTACAAAAGGTAAAAGTTTAAAATTGTTTCTTCGTTTGTGAAGAGAAGAATGTACATTGTACATGTACCAAAACCAGCAACAAACTCATTTTTCATAATCGAAACAGTCGTCTTTTTAAAAAAAAAATAATTATCGATATTACGCAAATTATTTGTAATAGTTTGGAACAGTTTAAGACGTTTAAGTTCTTTAAGAATATGAAAATACTTACTTTTATCTTTGTCCTTTTTATTTACTTTGCTATCTTTGCTCTTTTTTTTTTGGTTTGTTATATTCTTATATTTAAAATGAATTAAAACTATTTCTTAGCATAGTTTTTAATTTTCTTTTTTCTGGCGTATTTAAAGCTGTGACTTATTGCAGCACATATCGAGATCGAGAAATATCGAAATAATTTCTGCTTTGTTGTCATTTTTTTTTTTTTTGTTTGTTATGTTCTCACTTTTAAAATAAATTAGAATAATTTCTTAGCATAGTTTTTTATTTTTTATTTTCTGGCGTATTTAGAGCTGTGAGTTATTGTAGCACATACATTTTTTCGAGATCGAGAAATCTCGAAATAATTTCTCGATCTCGAAAAATCTCGAAGTGTTTATCTCGACTCGAAAAAAAACAAAAAAATCTCGTCTCGATCTTATCTCGAAATCGAGACGAGACGAGACGAGAAATCTCGAATTTCGAGAGTCTCGTGAAATCCTAGTGTTTGTTAACAGATTTACTCGTATTATAAGAGAATGCGTATGTTTTGGTTTTGATATCCCCTAGCTTACTTGTCCAGTAAAAAGCGGTAAGACACTCTGAGCCTTACCTCAAATACACCAGCACCCACTCCAACATCTGCCTTTGATCCATAGGTGTGCCAAAAGTAATGAAGGTTTTCTCCTTGTCCATATGTCAGGATTGCAGCCGACGTTATTTGGTTTATCAAAGTTGTACAGGGTCTTTGATTATATTTACTTGGCATCTGAAGCCTTTCTTTTTAAAGATAGAAAAAAATGTTTTATATATAAATTGTAGGTTTTTTTCAGTATTATCTTTTGAAATTAACAGTAAAGAAATATCGCATTAGAAAAATGGAAAAATATAGGCAACTTCAACTTTTTTAAATGAAACACCCTGTATATTATGCGCTACAATAAAAGATATTTTTCTCCTGATTTTAAATATATATACTTTGATAATATTTGGGTGAACGGTTTTTGAGATATTTTACCTTAAATTATAATTAAATTGCAAGAAAAAGATCATATTGGTATCAAGAAAGCCATGAAAACAATAAAACTATTATAATTCATAAATTTATAATTTAGTTATTTTCTACATATCCTCCTTGATTTTGGATACATTTAAACAAATTTTCCCCCATTTTATTATTAACAGACGCGGAAATAGATTGTTGATAATTATTGTTTAAATTAAATATTTCATCTTCTATTCTTTGAACGTTAAGATCTGAAAGCCTTTGGTAACATACCCAGTTTTTTAAATATCCCCACAAAAAAATATCTAGAGGATTAAGGTCCCGGCTGTTCGCTGGCCATCTTATAGTACCATGACTACCGATCCAAATATCATAACAATTGTTAAGATAGTTTGTGGCAGGCACGGTATTATGGGGTGACGGCCGTCTTGTTGCCAAATGAGGCTGTTATAATGGCCAATGGGTATATCCCCAAGAGATGTTCATTGTCGTTTTGAAGAAGATTGGTATATCGCTCTCTGTTTTTGATTCGGTCTAAAAAGATTGGACCAATTATCCTGTTTCCAAGTATCCCACACCAAACACTTAGCGACCTACGCCCCTGAGTCCTAACCGGGTGAATTTGGTGAGGGTTTTCTCTGGACCAATAATGTTTATTCTTGCGATTAAACATTCTTGCTGTAGTTACAGAAGACTCGCGGTGAACAGAATTTTATTTAATCACTCTGGATCCTGCTGCATAAGCCTAGCTATTTCCAATGCATACTCTCTCTTGCTCAAATGGCAGTAAATATTTCTGGTCCTTTGCCAAAAATATTAGTCAGAACTTTTGCCCAAATTCTTTTCCACCCCTAATCTCTAAAGATGGAATCGTCTCTACCTCCAAAGGAAAAGCCGAACTATTTGCCAAACAATTTGCTGCCAATTCCACGCTTGATCCTCCTATTAATCTTCCTCTTCCAACAATTGTCCCCGTTTCTCATAAAATGTCCGATATCATTTTTAAAGTCAAACAGATCAAGCGTATTCTTTCTTCTCTTAATACTAAAAAATTGTCTGGGCTGGATGACATACCAGCAATCGTTTTAAAAAATGTGCTCCCGAGCTTGCACCCATTTTAACTAGCCTCTTTCGAATCTCTTACCACACGGGCATTTTCCCGGGGAGTTGAAAAGCTGCACGTGTGCAACCTGTCACAAAAAGGATCTAAAAGTCTCCCTTCTAACTATAGACCTATATCTCTTCTTTCAGTTGTTTGCAAAGTAATGGAACAATTCATTAATTCCCAAATCTCAAAGTATCTGGAAAAACATAAGATCTTACATGATAGACAATATGGATTCCGTCACAGTAGATCCACTGCTGATCTTCTTTTCTCACACAACTGGAACAAGTCCCTTGAGTTTCTTGGTGAATCCCAGATCGTTGCTCTTGACATATCCAAAGCTTTCGATCAGGTCTGGCATGACGGGCTTCTTAACAAACTTCCTTCTTACGGTCTTCTACCTAAGCTTTGCTCTTGGCTTTCCAGTTTCCTTTCTAATCGACGTATATCAGTTAGTGTAGATGGTCATTCCTCCAGCTTCTACCAAATTAATGCTGGGGTGCCCCAGGGCTCAGTGCTGGCACCCACGCTATTTCTTCTACACATTAACGATCTTCTCTCTTCCACAATCAATCCCATTCATAGTTTTGCTGACGATAGTACCCTCCACTCTAGTATTCAATTTCTTAAGCCACCGTGTAATTCCAATTTCGAAAACAAGCGCAGGTCAATGCAGATATCTCTTTCACAAGACCTCAAATTTATCTTGGATTGGGGCGCCAAAAATCTCGTTCAGTTTGTCATGTTCGCTGTCGCAAAAAAAGTCTACAAATGCGTATCTCTTACATATGAGCGGCCAAGTTCTGCAGAACAAAGAGTCGTTTAATCTTGTCGGCGTTACTTTTGAGAATAACCTTAACTGGCACAAACACATTTCATCCATAGCTTCGGCAGCTTCAAAAAAGCTTGGATTCCTCTTCCGAGCCAGAAAATATTTCTCTTCTTCCAATCTATACATTCTGTATGTATCCCAAATCAGACCCTCTTTAGAATATTGTTCTCATGTCTGGGGATCGGCGTCCCCTACAACACTTAGCATTCTGGACTCCATTCAAAGAAGAGCCGGTCGTCTTATTAATGATCCAACTCTCACAGAAAGGCTTCCTCTTCTTGCCCACCGTCGAGCTGTAGGGTATCTGTCGCTCTTCTATAGGTATTTTCACGGCTTCTGCTCAGAGGAATTGGCCAGTATAATTCCTTCTCTGACAGCTCCCAACAGAGCAACACGTAGTGCAACTTTCATGCTTTCCTTTACAGTTTAGTTAGAAAGGCCCCGAACTTCCCGCTTTCTTCGTTCCTTCATCCCTAGAGTGTCAAGACTATGGAACCTGCCCGCAGAAGTTTTTCCTTTTCCTCCCAGTCTCCAAATATTTAAGCTCCGTGTAAACAAACCACCTCTCACCTCACTTAAGACACCCATGGTACGTTAGTACTTAGGCATCAGCCTTCGAGGACTGTCCCAAGAAAAAAAAAAGTCCGTTTTGCATGTTTTGTTCAGAAAGATTCTGGACAGGCATAAATTTATAGGGATGAAATTCGTAAAATTTTTTGAGTTGAATAAATGTTATAATCTGTTTTATTTAGTTCAGATGCCGCATCCGTAATTGATGTTTCAGGATTTTCTAAAATTATTAAAAGTAGTTAGTGCTAGTCCAATAGAAAAAGTATAATAATTACCTTAAAAAAAGGAGGATATCCAAATCTTCGTTTTCATTTCGTGCAACAAGCCCTTTTTTTCTTTTTTAAGGTCTTCCTTTCACTAAACTTTCTTGTGTGTATTCAATAGTGTCTATAGATGGTACCCGTTGTTGAGGATTTAAAAGTGATATTCCCTTTGCACTGTCATCCATTATTATTGCCATAAAAAGACGCACAAGCGTTTTTGTTTTTCTGAATAGCCCATCGACAAAAAAGAAATATAAATTATTCTTAATAGCTAAAATGATAAACTTCAACTTTATACAATATCGAGACGTCAAATTTACAAAACATAAATCATAACAATTTTATTGTTTTCATGGCTTTCTTGATACCAATATGATCTTTTTTTTGCAATAGGCATTTTTCATGATTTTTTTTATCAGCTTATTGCAAAGCCATATGAAAATAAAGGCCAAAAATATTTTTTCCCGATTTTTTTGGCCTCCGGAAACGCCTTAAAAATCAATTTTAAGTTTGAATTTTGTAGGCCCGTGACGTCACGGCCCTAAATTTTCTACTGGTGGAATTTCTGCTTTGTTGTCAGCTTTTTGTTATTCGATACGCCTGTCATCAAATATCGATATGCGCAAAATCTACAAAGTTGGCGTTTCCTGTCAATTGTCATATTGTCATTGTCAACGTGTATAACCTGTAACCTCTAATATTTATTAATAATTTCTAATTTGTAAATAGTGTGTGTTCTTTCCAAATATTCCAATTTATTACTATAGTTATTATTATCGCCAAACTTTTCCTGATATGAAACCTTTTTACGAGTAAATTTCCGTTATTTTATTCAAAATGAAAAAAAGTGTATTGTTTTTATTTGCGAAACCAAAAGCCGGCCGAGTTTAGGATCTTCAAAAATATTCTTTTCTCTTTCAAAACAAGACGATGGGAGAAAAGCCTGGTGTGCTGCTGTAGGTATTGAGAAAATGCCCAAAGGACATGCCTATTATTGTTGTGAAAACCATTTTGATGTAAGTTTTTATGTTTTATTCCAATTGAAACTATTTAGGTAGTCTGGCTGTGTTTTAGTGTAAAGTCTAAAAAGCATTTCGCATTTTAGCATTTCGTTAAAATCGATACGATTGTCGATATCGATAGTTCCTAAACAGATTTGGCATCCATGTTGAATTTGATTGGTTAGGGGAGTGGCGGGCTATTTAAATTACAATGATAATTAAACCTTAAATAGACAAGTAAGGGGTTTGTATTTTTCCGTGTTATTTAGCAGGTTTTGCTTAATTGTGTTTCTACTTTTAATTTTTACACACAACATTATCAATATTAATTGAGTGAAAATACCCTATTTAATTATAATTTAAGATAAAATAGCTCAAAAACCGTTCACCCAAATATTATTAAAGTTTATATATTTGAAATCAGGAGAAAAAGATCTTTTATCGTAGCGCATAATATACAGGGTGTTTTATTTTAAAAAACTGAAGTTGCCTATATTTCTCCATTTTTCTAATGCGATATTTTTTTACTGATAATTTTAAAAGATAATACGGAAAAAAAAACCTACAATTTTTATAACAAACATTTTTTTCTATTTTTAAAAATAAAGGCTCCAGAGGCCACGTAGATATAATCAAAGACCCTGTACACCGCTGTACTTCTTTGAGAGAATAAAATTTCAAAAATATATTAAAAACAATGCCAAAACAGGCAAAAGACATCTGATAAATTAGTTATGGTAAATTAATAGGAAAATATTTGTTTGCCTAACCCACCCCTAAGAATAAAATCGCATTTTAGGTACGTTTTCTTTTGAAACCACACTGGGATAATACTGTTTGCTTTATGTTAACATTAGCACATTTCCTTACTACTTCAAACACGCTTGCTAAAACAATATACTTACAGCTTCCCAAATGCCTATTTTTCTCTAAATTCCAAAACAAATGTAAATTTAGAGGCATAAATTCCCTCGCGGGCACATAAAGGAAGTGTCGGAGATGTAAATTGCAAAGGACAAAAGATACGAAAAGGGATTTTCTATGTGTGTTGGTAGCAGACTAAATTGAGGTGTTTTATAAAAATGCATTTAATTTAAACCTGCTCTATGATATGGTAAAAATATCGTTTTCTTAAATTTGTCTTTTAGTACAGTGGATGGGGAGAAAAAAGGTGTTTGACCTCCGGTTTTTTTTTTACCGTTTCAATTTTTATGAAAATTTGGAATTAAGCTGCTTTCACCCTCTAGATCAAAGTTTAAATATGCTTAGGGTGTGCTTTTTATTTTTAGGGGGTAAAAATCACCCCTTATGCTAAAAAATTTAAAACCAATATGTAAATTAAAATCATAGCTAAATATGTAAAATGAATCTATTTTTATGTTGTGAGTTATATCTAACAATAAATTTGTAACGTTTTATCCCTTAAAAATCACCCTTATTAACGAAATTACAAAAAAAAAAATATTTTATTTTAAAATTATTTAATAACGTTTTTATTGTAGAAAAAAAGCATTTTTACAGTTTACGGTATAATAAATATTTAACTATCATAACTAAAGCTCGGATTATAGGCAGAATAAATTGTGGAAATAGGCGCCTTTATAGGCATAATTTTTATCAATAAAAGGCAGAGAATAGAGAAAAATAAAATGAAAAAAACAGCAGTTTTTAAAAAAAAAAATATCTTTATACTAAAGTGTTATTTATTATTAATTACTTTTATACACAAAAAAATGTAAATGCACCTTTAACAAATATAATATTTTATAGTTTTTAATATTAAAAATAATAATAAATAGAAAAAAAATACAAAGAACAAGAAACATTCTGATTAAAGCATAAAATTATTTTTTCCAAATTTTCAATTAAAAATGATTGCCTTTATCGGACAAAACGTTTTTATAAGCAGAAAAACTACGTCACGTTCTAGATATTATGTCAGGTCTAATGTCTGATAATCCAAAATTACCACTTAAAACTTTGATACTTGTACTAAAATTTGGAATCCCCATTTTTTTTTTTTAATTTTTT
>JAHBCN010021070.1:0-14538 GCA_019359885.1 Listronotus oregonensis | reverse complement strand
ATATATATATATATATATATATATATATATACCCCAGGGTTTTTGAACTAAACTAGAAATGTAAGCTAATGCTGAAAATTGAGTAAATCAGATGTTGATGAGGATGAAAAAAAAATATTTGACAAAATAGGCATTTTATACTTTAACCACTTTTAACCCCTGTTTTACATGATTTTCACTTTTAAAATTAAAATTGTTTGTCATAAAAATAGTCAAATGCAAGCAAAACACTTAATTAGACATACACTGAATTTCTATACATTCTAAAATGTTGACCCTTTGGGGGATAAATTGGGGGTTCTGGGGTAAAATATATGGGCAATAGGTAAATTCTGACTTTATTTTGCTTTGGACACACTAAAAAATATTGGATAAGTTATTCACTTTAATTTTCCATATATTGTAAAATTTTGACCCTTTAGGGGGAGATTGGGGGTTCTGGGGAGTTGCTGGGGTAAAATATACTAGCAATAGCTAAATTCTGACTTCACTTTTCTTTTGAGCACACCAAAAAATTTAGGTTAAAAATATTCACTTTGAATTTCAGTATATTGAAAATTTTGACCCTTTGGGGGAAGATTGGAGATTCTGGAGGGTTGCCGGGGTGAAATTTATGGGTAATAGGTAAATTCTGACTTCATATTAGTTTTGAGCACATTAAAAAACGTGGGATAATTGGGGGTTCTAGGGGTCTGCTTCAGATTTATTTTTAGCATACCAAAAAACGAAGGATAAGATATTTATTCTAAGTTTTAATAGAATCTGGAAATTTGACCTTTTGCGGGGTGCTGGGGCAAAATTTGAGTCCTGGACAAATTCTAACCTCGGATTCAATTTCAGCGTCGAAAAATACATGGGGAAACCAATGTTAGTACCCAGAATCACGATTTTTTGTTTTTTGTGTAGCTGTGTTATTTTCTTATTCTATCAAGAATTTTTTAAACGTTTTACCGTTTTCGCTAGAAATAATTCCATACCAGCTACATAGCCTTACCATTTAAAAAAAACAATAAGAACATTATAACAAATATGGTGAAAGGAAGCACAGGACCTTTTTCAAGTCGCGCGGAGTTTATCACCGATGACACCATCAACGATGGACTGAAGTACACCAGAAATGGAGGGTGCTTTGTGACTACAAAAAAGGCGATTGCCTTTGTGGTGATAGCTGTAGTGTCGTTGTGTACGGTGATTGTGCTCATGTATTACTATGGACCTAATACCAAACTGGAAATGGTAAGTATTTATTTCTTTATCTATCCTATATAATTGTGGGCTTTTGAATAAAAAAAATTGCTCTATAAATTTTTAAAAAATAAGCCAAAATTTGAAACATTCTGCAGAGATCGGTTTCTTACTGAGATCCCACCAAAATCGCTTATGTAAAATGAGAACCAAGTTCCTATCCAAAAATCTTTGGCCCCCAAAGTACTGAGATCTAAAATTCAAGCAAGGCCTTCTTTGACTTTTGACAATTTTTTACCGATCTGTCTGAATTAATGGGGTGCCCCAGGGCTCAGTGCTGGCACCCACGCTGTTTCTTCTACACATTAACGATCTTCTTTCTTTCACAATCATTCCCATTCATAGTTTTGCTGACGATAGTACCTTCCACTTTAGTATTCAATTTCTTAAGCCACCATGTAATTCTGATTTGGAAAACAAGCGCAGGTCAATGCAGATACCACTTTCACAAGACCTCAAACTTATCTTGATTGGGGCGCCAAAATCTTGTTCAGTTTAATGCCTCGAAAACACAGTCAGTTCGCTGTCGCGAAAAAGTCTGCAATGCTCATCCCTTACATATGAGCGGCCAAGTTCTGAGAACAAAGAGTCGTTTAATCTTGTCGGCGTTACTTTTGAGAATAACCTCAACTGGCACAAACACATTTCATCCACAGCCTCGGCAGCTTCAAAAAAGCTTGGATCCCTCTTTTGAGCCAGAAAATATTTCTCTTCTTCCCATCTGTACACTCTGTATGTATCCCAAATCAGACCCTCTTTAGAATATTGTTCTCATGTCTGGGAAATGGCGTCTCCTACAACACTTAGCATTTTGAACTCCATTTAAAAAAGAATCGTTCGTTTGGCCAGTATAATTCCATCTCTGGCAGCTCCCAACAGAGCAACACGTAGTGCAACTTTTATGCATCCTTTTACAGTTCAGTTAGAGAGGCCCCGAATTTCCCGCTTTCTTCGTTCCTTCATCCCTAGAGTATCAAGACTATGGAACCTGCTGTCCGCAGAAGTTTTTCCTTCTCCTCCCAATCTCCAAATAGTTAAGTCCCTTGTGAACAAACTCCCTCTCACTTCAGCCTTTATGGACTGTCCCAAGATAAAAAAAATGTTCTTTTTCGTAAACTCATATCAAAATAATAACTTTTAAATCGTCATTTTGGTGTCGATAAGACAGTCTTTTATCCCGGGATAAAGTTACTTTTACGCACACGCGCTTTAAAGAAAAATAAATCAAAATGTACTGAATATCAAATCATTTGTTATATACATTAATAAAACAATATTTTATATCAATAAATTGTACGGGGTGTTCCACTAAGACAGGTAGTCGGCTATATCTCAGAAACTACTAATAGTATAACGTTCGGGAAAAACATTTTTAGATAAAAGTGACCAAAAGAAATTGCTGGAAATTATTTTCAAGTCTGTGGGATGGCCGTAATATCAAATATAGTGTATCAATAAGAGTACTATTTTATTCTTTAATGTTTTCTAAACAAAGAAGCTTTAGGTGAATTTTGTCAGTTCTAAATTAAAGTGGTGGGTGAAGGTTAAAGTTTAATTTAGAAAAGTGCTAATAACTCCGGTTTGCTTTAACCGAATTTAGTAAACTTGGTCTCGTTTAGAGTCATTTGAAGCATTATTTTCAGGTGTATAAACTATTGCTACATTCATCTCACAAACGCCGCTAGAGGGCGTCAAGGTAAAACTAACTTATTTTACGAAATTTTTGAAAATTTTAAATACATGATATATACCTTTTACATATTTAGATTAAGAAAAAAATCCCAACAAATGGCGAAAACCGCATTTTTATATCTCTTTTCAAACCGAATATATTAGCAAAAAATAAATACATAGAGACGAACGCATTTAACGACACAATGTTTTTACCCAGACCGATTTCTTTGGGTAAAAATTAAATTTATAAATTTTTCAAATCTAATGACATACTGCATAGTTTTTACTAATTTTAATCCATTTAACGATATTAGACAACATTAGATAATTACCAACCTAAAACTGAATAATCCATTGAGCGTGGTCCTTATCAAGTTAGCTTTGAAAACAAAAGGATGTTGAAATGTCAAAAATCCAACAATTCTTATTTCAAAAATATTATTTTTAGTGTTGTGCTATTGTGTTCTTTTAAAAATGCCTTTATTGCTTGAGGATTAAACTCTACATAAGCAAAAACGTACCGCTCTAAGGATATCCCAATACATACAGCCTGGCAGCTATTGTCGCATTTTGCAGACACTCAAAATAAATAGCAATAATATCAACTGCTTCTTCAAGCAATAAAAACATCTTTTAAAAACAATAGCACAACACTAAAAATTATATTTTGAAATAGAAATTGTTGGATTTTTGACATTTTAGCATCCTTTTATTTTCAAAACTAACTTGATAAGGACCACGCTCGATGGATTATTACAGTTATAGGTTGGTAATTATCTAATGTTGTAAAATATCGTGAAATGGGTTTAAATTAGTAAAAATTACGTAGTATGTCATTAGATTTTGTAAAAATGTATAAATTTAATTTTTACCTAAAAAAATCGGCCTAGTAGAAAACATCGTGTCCTGAAATGCGTTGCGTCTCTATGTAGTATTTATATTTTTGCGAATATATTCGGTTTGAAAAGAGATATTAAATTGCGGTTTTCGACGTTTTGTTAGGATTTTTTTTCTCTATCTAAATATGTAAAAAGGTATAAGGTATATTTTTCAAAAAAATTCGTAAAATAGGTTAGTTTTTACCTTGGCGCCCTCTAGCGGCGTTTGTGAGATGAATGTAGCAATAGTTTATACACCTGAAAATAATGCTTAAAACGCTCTTCTAAACGAGACTAAGTTTACTAAATTCCGTTAAAGCAATCCGGAGTTATTAGCACTTTTCTAAATTAAATTTTAACCTTCCCCCACCACTTTAATTTAGAACTGACAAAAATTACACCTGAAGCTTCTTTATATAGAAAACATTGAAGATAAAAATAGTACCATTTATTGATACACTTTATTTGATATTTTTTTGAGAAATGTATATTTTTATGTTTTGACGTTACCCTTACGCCCCCTAGCGGCCATCCCACCGACTTGAAAATATTTTCCAGCAATTTCTCTTGGTCGCTTTTATCTAATTTTTTTTCCCGAACGTTATTCTATTAGTAGTTTCTGAGATATAGCTGACTACCTCTCTTAGTGGAACACCCGGTACATGGGTCGAACATATAGGTCGTTTTTCATTATGTAAAAAAGAAATTACTTGCATCCGAGAATTAACAAAAAAAAAACCGTATATATGAAAAGGAACAATGACTTTTTAATAAAAAATAAAGATCCCAAGTAAGTGTTAATGTAACACACTAAAATCACGTTAATTTTTATTTTTATTGATTTTTCCAATAATAATTTAAATTTTTATGGACTTTTTTAATTTGCACGGTAATAATAATTATGTATTGGTTATCAGAATCAGGTTCTCCAGGGAGAGTTCGTTACTTTACTTACATAAATTTGTTTTTTTCTTTAAATTTAAATAAAGTCTACGTATCATATATTTGTCAATTCTCATAGCGGTTCTATTATTAAGGTCTTAATTTACCTCAAATCTAATTGTGAAAGCATCACTGCTGCCAAATTAAGTATTTTAAGTATTTTTTTCAAATCTTGCACTCGGAGCTAGAATAGGATCTTAATTTAATACTTGATATACAAGTAATACCTAAGTAAAAAGTATCGCTACAAAAAAAGAGAAACAGATGGGTTAATATGCATAGGCGTGCGCACAGTGGGTGCCGTGGGTGCCGTGGCACCCCCACTAGCCTGAAAAAGATTACTGTATTTAAAATATGAAAATTATTATTTGATAAGGTTCGATTTAAAAATTACACGCGAACGCACCTTCTCGAAAATGAGTATGGTAAAATCAAAATTGTGATCCACAATACGCCAAGAACGTTCAGAAAATCTCCTGGTTCCATTTGTGGAACAGGAATTAGCCGCAAATATTGATATAAGTACTGTGATAAACGAATTTCAAAAAATTGTACCTTATGAAAGAAGAATGATTTTATAATAAATAATATATAATGTACTTGGTTTGTTATTATTTCATAAATATTTACCAAACATTCCTAAGAATTTATTCTTATTAATTAATTTTATTAATATCGATATATTGGTATTTATAGTTTTATTTACTTCATTATTATTATTATTATTATGATTTCAAGCCACACGGCTTTGCACTCTCTCTAAGGGGAACATTCACTTATCCCAGATATCTTCAGATATCAAAAGGATTGAGCGCTGTGGGAACCCTTTCCATTTTTTCGGGCCCTAGGTTCTCTTAGGTTCTGCTGTATTCCCTACAAATTTCCGGACAGTCCGAGCGGTCGCAAGTAGCACTGCCTTTTGCATAGCCTTATACAGATGTTCACCGAGGCCTAGTCCCTTGATGTTTTGTAAAAGAGTTTTTGGTATAATGCCAGTTGTTGATAAAATTATGGGGATCGTTTGGACGTTATTTATTCCCACTGTCTTTTTATTTGTGTTTCTAGGTTTCTGTATTTGGCAATCTTTTCATTGTATTTCTCCCGTAGGTTGTTGTTGTTCGGGATAGCGACATAGATCAGTGTTGTTTTCCTCCCAACTTTATCCACCAATACAATATCTGGTCTATTGTAAGCAACAGTTTGGTCTGTAAGTACAGTTCTGTCCCAGTACAATTTAAATTCATTGTTTTCAAGAATAGGTTCCGGAGTATACTTATAGTAAGGCAATTTTTCATTCTGTAAAAGCTTTAGCTTCTCTGCCAATTGTTGATGGAGTATCTTGGCTGCTGAATCGTGTCTTTCCTTATATTCTGATGCTGCAAATGCTTGGCAACCTCCCGTTATATGCTTGATTGTCTCCGATGTTTGACATCCATATCTGCATCGATCGTTCTCTATAGACGGGTCTCTAACGATATGCTTCAGATAGTTTTTCGTCGGAATACCCTGGTCCTGTATAGCCAATAAGAAGCCTTCAGTCTCTGCGAACATCTTCCCCGACGTCAGCCAGTACTTCGACGCGAACTTGTCGACATTTTCCTGGCTGACCTCATTGGGGTGACGTCCATGAAGAGGCTTCTCCAACCAGGCTTGCAGCCTTTCCTGGTCTGTTTGATAGTGTCTGCGCATTATTATTATTATTATATTATTATTATCTCGGCACCCACACCAGCTTTACCCTGCGCACGTCTATGTTAATATGTCATATTTTGTTTTTTTGCAATCAAAATATAGCGGAGTCACCTTAGATTATTATCTCGGAACCCAGCGACTCTGTATAAAATTTAAAATAAGCTATTGAACTTAATAGCTAATATCCTCTATAAAAATGTTTACCCCTCAAAAATTGCCGCTTTTTTCCTGGGGGTGAATGCCACCTTCTCGGGGTGGAATTTTTTTAATCAAAAATAAGTACGAAAGTGGATAGACTGACTAGTTCTAAGCAAGTTTGTTTATGTTTTTTCGAAAGGCAATTTTTCAACTAAAAAAACACGTTTTCAGACGGTTTTTCGCAAATAACTCGAAGAGTAAGCATTTTGTCGAAAATATCATTCTTACCAGAAATGTAGCTTATAAAAAAATACCAAGAATGGTGGGGTTATGATGTCTATGGACCCAATACAAACGGAGTTATAGCCTGTTGAAGGTTGGTTCTTATTTGTCAAATGCCAACATTAAAAGTTTTAACGTAATATAACCAAAAAACGATACATTTTTTGGGAAAAGCTCATAATACCTTTTTTGAAGTACTTAAAAAACCTTTATTTTTATTTCTTACAAAAGTCTTTAGCACCAAAATTAAGCGAGTTATGGCAAAAATTAAGTTGATCTCTATTTTTTTACGAAAAAATGTGAAAATCACCCCCTAATTACCACCCTAATTGAAAATAATCTTTGTCACTTTACAATTCACTTTATTTTTGTATTTGTAATATGCTCAGGAAGTTTAACCGGTTTAAAGTGCATATTTTTGAAAAAAATATTGAGCTTAACGTGAAAGAGACATTTTGTAATTCTGAAATAAATAGCCTTTTCTTCAAAATATCTCAAAAACCCTTAATGATACGTAAACAAAAACAAAACGAAAATTTTTGGTAAAAAAACCTACAAGTTTGTATTCTACAAAATTTTACGCATCATTAAAGGTTTTTGAGTTATTTTGAAGAAAAGGCTATTTTTTTAAATTAAAAAAATGTCTCTTTCACTTTAAGCTCAAATTTTTTTAAAAATATGCACTTTAAACCAGTTAAACTTCCTAAGCATATTACAAATACATGAAAAAAGTAAATTGTAAGGTGACAAAGATTATTTTCAATTGGGGTGGTAATTAGGGGATGATTTTCACATTTTTCATTCAAAAAAAATAGAGATCAACTTTATTTTGGCCATAACTCGCTTAATTTTAGCGCTAGAGACTTTTATAAAAAAACAAATAAAGGTCTTTTCAAGTACTTCAAAAAAGGTATAATAAGCTTTTCCCGAAAAATGTATCGTTTTTTGGTTATATTACGTTGAAACTTTTAATGTTTGCATTTGACGAATAAGAATCAACCTTCAACAGACTGTAACTCCGTTTGTATTGGGTTTATGGACATCATAAGCTCACCATTCTTGTTTTTTTTTATAAACTAAATTTTTGGTAAAAATGATATTTTTGATAAAATGCTTACTTTTCGAGTATTTGCGAAAAACCGTCTAAAAACGTGTTTTTTTTGGTTGAAAAATTGACATTTTGAATTGCGAATAACTTGAAAAGTAATGCCTTTCGGAAAAAACTTTATAACACAACAGTTGCTTGAAATTAGTCAATCTATCCACTTCCGTACTTATTTTTGATAAAAAATCCACCCCCAAGAAGGGGTGGCATTCACCCCCAGGGAAAAAGCGGCAATTTTTGAGGGGTAAACATTTTTATGGAGGATATAAACTATTAAGTTCAATAGTTTATTTTAAATTTTATACACAGTCGCTGGGTTTCGAGGTTTTAACATTTTTTGGGCTAAGGCGACTTCGCTAATAGGCCAATTTCATAAATGATTTGTTGTTTAGATTATAAGGGTTTTAAAGGGAGGCTTAAAAGGAAAAGAATGGGAAAAATATATATTAAGTTGTATATTATACCCAAGGTTTTTAGGGTGTGAAAATGAATGTAACTTTTCAATAGTTATTTCTCTATCTTTTATTGTTTTCGAATATTAATTTACCCTTTGTCTTGTTTTACATCTACATTTTTTCATAAATAAAAATCAGTATGAAAAAAAAACAAGTTGACCCTTTTTTATATTTGTTTTTAGTCTGATTTTATTCACAGAATTCTCAGTCTCTGCCCAGCCTCTTTAGATTAGTAGCAATTTTATTTCCAATTATTTAAATTTTTTATAATAAAAATTAAATTGAAAAATAATAAATTAATTTAAACATAGTGTATTGTATATACGTTATTTTTAAAAATTCCTAAATTTAAAAATATATATATTTATAAAGCTTCAATCATTAAAAACATAAATATAACCTTGTTGAATGTAGATAGTAAAAGCGATTAAAACAATGGACATGCAAAACAATAAGTCATATTTTCAACGACTGTATTAATGCGTTTTTTCGTGTATTAATGAGATTTTTTATTAACAGTCTACCCACTTGAAACAATAACATACTTAATTATAATTAATAAATAGAAGCTTTGTATATAAAATTATAGCTTCTAACTCCATAACCGTTAAATATTTTATGTTTTACCTATCTATTATTGATCTATAATACCTTAGAAACGGAATATGTTATGATAGCAATAATACCTGCTATCACACCTAGGGCATTATAAGCGGGCATTATGATAATGCCCGCTTATAATGCCCTAATGCGCTAATATGGAAATTTTATTGCTTATCCAATTTTATTTCTCTTACAATAAAGATCAAGTTTATACAAAAAATAATTTTTTCTTTAAACAATACTAAAAATTAAACTTTATTTCCAAAATAAAAATTACAATTTTGAAATGTCCCGGAAAATGTAGCTGATCCCACTATAGAATGGTCGGTGTTTTTTGTGATGGTAGCAGCGGTGGTAGCACTAACGCTATT
This sequence comes from Listronotus oregonensis, assembly GCA_019359885.1. Classification (NCBI taxonomy): domain Eukaryota; kingdom Metazoa; phylum Arthropoda; class Insecta; order Coleoptera; family Curculionidae; genus Listronotus; species Listronotus oregonensis. Next base: position 5,153 of record JAHBCN010021070.1, on the reverse strand, counting down.
TTGTATAGAAGAACAGTCCATTAAAGAATTTTCAATAGTCGATACGGAATTAACCTCGGAATTAACTGAATTGGCAATCATTTTGGCTACTTTGTTTTTGGATGAAATACTTTCTTCTATATATCCTTCAGCTACTGAAGAGCTTTTCCATTTCCCATGTTGTTTTAGCGTTTCAAACGAAGCACCTGCCTCAACAAGTAAAGTTGACGATGTGCGACGCAAACAGTGGCCGGTGTAAGCTTCTGCATTATCCAGTTTTAAAAATTTTGCGATCAATGTTGGGACGCTTCCTATGGTATTTTTTCCAACGGGTTGTACTGTACATCGACCCTTTCTATAGGTAAGAAAGAATCTTCGCTCCTTTATTCCAGCTGGTCTTAATGTTGTGTACTTTTTTATTAAATTTAAAGCGCCTAAATCTTCTTCAATGATAGTAAAACTTTTGAAGTTGAAGTTTTAGTTTCTGTACCTTTATAACCAAGACTGTTCCTCTATCTTCAATGTCATCAATGGTCATTTTGACCAACTCATCTCGTCTTAAACCTCCAAAAACACCCATTACCAATATGACTTTGTGTACCAAGTAGATATCATCAGGAGCCTTCTTAATAAATTTTAATATTTGTTCTCCTTCCAAAACTTTAGACTTTTTCGGGACGTATCCTTTCGACTTAACTTTTAAAAAAGATATGAGACGATGGTATTGCGAAATGTCTATATTTTCATAGACCATCAACGTAGACCTTAGGGTGGAATACTTGGTCCAGAGAGATTCGGACTGTATTTTTCCGACTAAAAATAATAAAGTTTGTTAAACATATGTATTAAAATAAAATCAATAACTTACCAGTTCCTGGAAATATGCCATTAAAACGTTTTCGGTTATTTGAAGAATTGCGTTCGCATCTTTCCAAATACCAAATATGCCATACTCCCGATCATACTGTTGCCTTGATTTAACTGGCAAAAGATTTTCGGGCGCTTTTATGGCCTTTTCTCTTATATTTTGTGGAATTTCTTCCATTTTGAGCAAATCGTTAAATAAAAAATGCCAACTGACTAACTGACAGAAACATCAAAGTCAAACTTAACACCAGTCATTATCTACTTACGTATACAGGTACAGGTGCAACTTATTTTTATATTGCGAATAAATAATGTAATTAGTCATTGAAAACTCTTTTTGGGTAAAACATAAAGCATTGTATGCACCACGGGCTTTACTGGACTATAATGCCCATCAGGTCGAAATCTAGCCCTCGGGCCTATTTCGACCTTCAGGGCATTATAGTCCCAGTAACGCCCTTGATACATAAATAGCTATAATATGCAGTGCTGTCGGAAAGCAGTGGATAAATTTACTAAACATTTAAGGAATAACTTTAAAAAAAGAGCTCGATCTCATCAAGGGCGACGATAAGGGGGCGGTAATGGGGGTAATTACCCCCCCAAAACCATACCTACCAGGTCGTCGGCAAATATATTCTCAAATTCAAAAATGAAAGTAACGACATAATTTTGATGCTGGTTAAAACTGAGTTAGAACTATGGTTTAAAAAACGGAAAACAAAAGAAATATCCCAGATTCTGCAATTTCAACTCTTGAAACTCGTGATAAACAGTTATACCCTTATGTTTATTTAGCATTATATCTTGTATGTACTATGCCAGTGGGCGTTGCATCCTCGGAGAGAAGTTTTTCTGCACTAAAAAGATTGAAACGTGCTTAAGGGCATCTATGAGTCAAGAACGTTGGTCTAGCGCTTTTACATGTGAGCAAAGATAATACTACTACGGATAAGATGAACCATTCAATGCTATATTTTTGATACCCCTAATGGACTTTGGCTAACGCGAGCCGATGTCCATCGAGAGATTTTCGCGCTATCCTTGAACGAAAGTTAAACAGTGTTGCCGGCAGGCCTTTAATATTGGCGTGATGAAACGCGACTAGAAAATACACAATCCGTTTAGCCGCCCGCTTTCGCTACTTCGTATTCCGAATAAGGTACAAGCGACAGACATTGGCAACGTCACGCATGGTCTCGTACCTCGTTTCGCTGGGGCAGAGGTTACCGACTTAATTTTATTCGCATTTACGGAAGCATTGATATCTCCGAACTGATTCAAAACGCCCCATTTAAATGAACCATCTATTCGTAGTAGTATTATCTTTGATGTGAGTAGAGACATACCAATAAATAGAAATTCCATTGTGGACAGATTTGCAATAATAAAAAAAAGACATTTGGATTTTATATTACAGTTGGTGCTTAATACTTGAAGCGTTTTTCTTTTAAAAGTTATGTTGAACAAAAAATTGTTAATTTAAAATTAGTAATTTAGGATTAAGTTCTTCTTTGTTTCGTTCATAATGTAACAAAAAGATATTGGTACATATGTATGTATATTCTATAATAAGTTACTTTATGTCTAAATACATGTTTGCCATGTAATTAAAGTTTGAATTAGTTAGTGCACGGTGTTATTTTTCAATTATTAATAAATTCGCAAATACAAAGCTCCTTGTTATGGTGAACTATATTTAGTTGTTAATATATTTTTATATTGCATCTATACTTTGGATACTAAAAACTAAGAAACTTAACAGGCGAAAGATATATGGAAAAATAATATTATTATTATATAGTTATTTTTGTATCAAGTGGCTAAAATGATGAGGTTTTCAGGACGAGTTTGTTGTTTCCGCATGAGGCGTCAGCTGAGTTCGAAATAGCAAATGAGTGCTAAGAACCTATTTTGGATGCGTGCATCAATAAATACTTTCACCATGATTTTGACTCAATAACAACAGGATTATTTTCCAGCAAATAACAGTTTATGTAACATATTTTGTCAGGTTTGTGTTCAGAGTTGTTTTTTCCGATACTAAAATTACCCCTCCCAGGAAAAAATATTATTGACGCCCTTGGATCTCATAAGGTTTTATTTCTTTTTGCGTATTTTTTTACCTTGACTTGATATATACAGGGTGATTCCTGGAGAAGGTATCGACATTTTAATGTCAACAAAAAGCTTTAAAAACAACTACGAGGACAATCCCAGAAGTACCCGGCCTAACAAAGAAAACACAAAAATTTTAAAAAATATATCTTTATTTCTTGAAATAGTCCTTTTAGCTCAATACACTTTTCGAGCGATTAACCTTGAATACCATGTTTATAGTAAGAACCATCGACTTCCTCAAAATAGCCATCAACGCAGACTCCACCTCTTCATTGTTAGCAAATCATTGACCACCGAGTCATTTTCTAAGGTTGGGAAATAGATAATAATCTGGAGGGCTAAACTGGTGCATAGGTTGGTCGAACTTTAACTCATTGATTTGGCCACCGCAATAACGGACGTGTGAGCCAGTGCATTATCATGATAAAACAACACTTTCTTTTTTGCCAAATGCAGACGTTTTTTCGTTCTTTTTTTTGTTAATTGTTTTTTTGTTTTAAAGATAATCTATGAAAAATTTTCCACGCACATCCCAAAAACTGATGCCATAACCTTGCCAGCTAATGGAGCTGCCTTCGCCTTTTTCGGAACCGATTCTTTTCCTTTGGTCCAATCCTGCATACCCAAAATTTGGGTTGATGGACCCAAATTAAACCTAAAGGATACTCTTTAATAGCTGGTGTGATTGGATACGAAAATTCAACATGGCGGTTCCAATACGGCGGTCAAAAGTTTAATATAGTCCACTTAAAAAAAAATAATAATTGGTACCAAATTTAATATATGGCTGTTTTTGGGGTAGCTAAACATAAACACTGGGTAGGAATTACAAAATTCAAAATGGCGGACCCAAGATGACTGATATCACTTTCAATGGCGATGCTTGTTACGAATCCTGGGTTGGATTTGCAAGATTTGAAATGACAAATTCAAGAAAGTAAAATAAATTTAAAAAACCACCGATTTTTTGGAAATTTGGTGTATGAGGGATTTTGGAGTTGCTGATAATGAATACGAAGTCAGATTTAAAATTAAATACGGCAGATTCAAAATGTTAAATAAATTTGTAAATATCTACCGCCATCTTTAATCTATTATTTTGAATTTTCAAAATCTGAGCACGAATTTGTAATCAGCGACCCCAAAAACCCCTATACAGGGTGTACAAAAAAATGGACGGAGATATTGTAATGGGCGATTCCTTGTTTAAAATTATGAGAAAAAGTTTCTATAAACATGGGTCCGGAAATGCACAGTTTTCAAGATACAGGTGATAACTTTTTAAAAAAAGATTAATTTTTTATTAATATTTTAAAAAATATTTACTTAATTCTTTTGAAATTTGGCAATATTATTTGTTGTATTAAGAGGCTAATTTAGCCCTAAATAGATTAAAATTATAAGGTCCATGGCGTCCCGGGGGCATCTTAGCGAATAAAATTGGCAAAAAAATGTACGCCACTGCCTTTTTTGCAACTTTAATATTTTTTGTTTGATTAAGCGTCTAAAAATACAACTTCTTTACTTTTTGTATTTTTTTCGTATCTCACTTCGTTTTCGAGGAAAAAAATAAAAACGGTTTTATTGCAGGTCACTGGACAGAATTGGTTTATTAATTTTTGCTAAAAAAAATGACAGGTGCAACATTTTTAGGCAAGAGTTTTAGTGCAACAACAGCTACAACAAATGTAAAATTTTGTTAACCCTGGATTCGCAAATAGCGACCTCAAAAACCCCCAGGTACGAATTTCGAGAATATCGGTTAATTTTTAAAAATTTTGTCCGACATATTGGGTCCGCCATCTGAATTTTGTGAATCCGACTCCGGATTCATGATCAGCAAACCCAAAAACTTCTACATATCATATTTATAACAAATTTGTTAATTTTTTTTTAAATTTCAGAATATTGAAATTTTGATCGCCGTATTGGAACTGCAATATTAAATTTCGTTATCCAATCACAACAGCTATTAAAGGGTATCTTTCAGGTTCAATCTGAGCCAAAAAACAACACAATAATTTGCGTATTTTTTTCTGAAATCTTCCCACCGCCATATTGAAGCCGCCATTTAGATTTTTGAATTGTGCCGGCAATTTTTTGAAAGCCCTTTTCCAGACGAACATTTTAATATCTCTAATATATATATATATATATATATATATATATATATATATATATATATA
>JAHBCN010021069.1:0-14414 GCA_019359885.1 Listronotus oregonensis | reverse complement strand
TTATTAGTTATAAATATTTACACAAAAAAAAAAAATGACATATTTCTACAAAAAAAAAAAATTAGAATAATATCTTAAGTCTTTCTCAGTTAGTCGCGATAAACGTTCAAAATTTTTGACAAATGTCTTTATGTTTAATATGTCTTTAATACTGGGTGGTATAATGTTGAAAATTTTGGGAGCAAGATAATTTACAAATCTTAAATTTATATTTCTGTTGCTGTTAGGGTATCATTAAATGTTTGTTTGTCTTGTTTCGCGTTTGATATAAGTGATTTACAATTTTTTTAGTTTATTTCTTTTATGAGAATACACAATGCCCAGAACATATAGCGAACAACATTCATAACATTTTCAGAGTATAATAAACAAGTTGAAAACCTTTTTTTTTTTTTAAAAATAATTTTTAGTATGTAGTTTTGCACCACATTTAGTTGGCTCAAAGAAGTTTGGTAAAAACCCTCCCCATATAATTAAACCATATCGAATCAAAGATTCAACCAGTGCTTTATATACAATAATAAGAAGATTTTTACCCAAAATGTCTCTTAAAATATAAAATTTATGAATTAGCTTTCTAATGTTGTTATTTATTTTAATACATGTTGGTCCCATTTTAAATTCTTATCAACAATAATTCCTAAATACCTTATACTGTCACCCAAATTATCAATCTGGTGGCATCAAAATCAGTCGACTGGCCGAAGTAAGAAAAAAAGCAATATAGTTAGATTTTTTAACATTTAAAGTAAGTTTAAAAGAATCAACCCAAATTTTTTAATTATACTGATACCAGATTGAGTAAAATTCCTAACCTCAGACCATGTCCTACCTGAAAATACCACCACAGTGTCGTCGGCATGTATAAATAACCCCATTTAAGATGTCACAAATAGAAATTTGCTTTAGGTTAAAAGGGAGAAAGTTACTGGCTACAAAAAAACGATAAGTTTATGATTCTATCAATAGAGTCGTCCATTGTTAACTCAGTTGCGACGGTACTTTATATGGTTTATAAATTATTATTTTTATTTTAAGTTTCTTTCATTCGCGCAATTGTCTTACCAAATACAGTATACTTAGATTTTTAGCCAGATATTGTTTGCCTAGTTTTGAATACTAGAGATCTAAAACTAGGTTTCTGCAGGTCAGAAAATATTGACGATATTTACAAATAAACCATAAATAAAGGTCTAATTACACCAATAATCATAAGTTATTAGGCTTAAATTTATCTGTCTGAGTACTGTTTTAATAAAAAAAAGCTTAACACAAATAATACCCTAACAAAAGTTCCTTAAATGCTTTTCTTCCCATTTCTAAGACGTTCTGCCTATAAAAGAGCTAATACCACTGAAAAAGTTGCCTCGTCGTGTCACATGCAGAAAGCTGGATTTTCCGACGTTTTCAGCGACTTAAAGTATTTGTCCGCCTCTTTCTGGCAGAGAACAAGTGGTCTGGGATGGTGAGGATTTGAATCCACTTTAAGTTCGTCGGGACATTTTAAACACACTTGAGCTACGGTGCCCCAAAAAAAAGTAGGAAGTTAAATATATTCGTTTTATTTAAATTCGGGAAAAGGGAAAAAAAGTTTGGGGCCCTTTTGGGAAAATAAAGCTTTTATCCTGAGATCAAGGAAATGTATTTATTCGTATTGTCTGACACTACCTTTCTTATATGAGAATTGCAAATGATGCTCTATTGTGGTTTTATACCTTTTTCATTTAAAAGAATGATACAGGCTTAAAAAAATGCAAATTTTTGTAGTCAGAGAAAAATATTACATGTTACAGCATTTTGAAATTTTTAGTGGCACCCTGATTTGTTTTGTATTTTTAACCACGTTGTAAAAGCTTGACCAGTATGTATGCATATATGTATGTATTTATGTATGTATGTATGTATGTATGTATGTATGTATGTATGTATGTATGTATGTATGTATGTATGTATGTATGTATGTATGTATGTATGTATGTATGTATGTATGTATGTATGTATGTATGTATGTATGTATGTATGTATGTATGTATGTATTTTGTATGTATGTATGTATGTATGTATGTATGTATGTATGTATGTATGTATGTATGTATGTATGTATGTATGTATGTATGTATGTTTGTATGTATGTATGTATGTATGTATGTATGTATGTATGTATGTATGTATGTATGTATCTATGTATATAATGAAATCATTCAACGTAATTTTCACATATTTCAAGAAGTCTGATTAACAACACTTGTAGAGGGTTCAAGAACCGATGACAATACAATTATTTTCTAACTTCGTTCTAATGTCCTGACTAGGATCATCAGAATAAAAATAAAAAAATATCTAGATTAGTTTGGGGTTAAGTTTTTACCATTAACGGAACGACTAAAAATGTCATTCTTCTGTATCTATATACTTCTAAAAATTTTATCACTGAAATATATGTAAATGGTACAATTAAGGTCAAATAGATGTCGCTACAGCTTTTTTTTTACATGCTATAACAAATTTTTTTCAGTTTGTTACAAGGATTTAAAAATTTTTCCCTTAAAATAACTTTCCACAACTTAATTGTCCTTTATTTTAATTATTCACCGTAATTTATAATATTAGCTTACTTATTTAAATTTTAAGTCATCAATACTTAAATATTTTTTTAAATCAACCCGGTAAAAGCGTTTATAATGCTGCATACATTCCAGGAGCATCCAAGTATTGATTTTTCAAATTTGGGAAAAGGGGTGCGATTTTCGACTCTATATCTATTTTAAGTCATTAATAATAAAATCCTTTGTTTTGTGATAGGTTATGTTTTAAAAACTGTAATTGGGGTTTTTTGTTTTTGAAATTTCATTAAAAAACCAAACAATGCTGAATAGTTATCTCCGTTTTGTAATTTAAATTTTTTCCGCCAAAAGCAACAGTTTCATACCACCTAAGACCTTCAAACCTGTTATTTTTTATGGAATGCGAGGGATAAATACCTGTGATTGATTTGAAAAAGGCCTTTTTGCATATTTAATCGAATAAACAGAATGTCTGCTAGTGCATAGTTGATTATTTTTCTTAGCCTGTGGCTTTTGCATTTTTAAAACTGGTTTTTTAAAATTTTTATAACCTATGTAACATTCCATAAGTTTTTTAAAGTCATTCTGTGGCCATAACATCTGGTAAGTCGGCATTTTCGTCAATTTTAGTATTTTCCCCCTATCTCATACCTACCATTTTGTTTCAGGCTTTCATCGTATATTTTACGTTCAATTTTTTTTCATTCTTCAATATTATCTTTATGGGCTTTCCTTAACTGGAGTTTTAAGGAATTTTCCAAAATTTTATGGATTTCTGGGGTTTTACGTAACCACGTGGTCGTGTTGGGAAAAGTCCAAGCGGTTTATGGTTTATGTATTTCTGGCGAAAAGTGTTGTGGTCCACAAAGGGAAACCTCACTTCCGATGCCGTATGGTCTTTTTGGCAGTGCGTGTTGTCCAGTCCAGAAGGGAGTTTAGGTTGGTTCCATTAGGAGTTCCAGAAATCAAAAGATAAGTCCATTTTTAAATTAACCTTTTTTTTATATTTTTACCTGGCTATGCAATGGCCATGTACTGGTGCTCATTATATAACAATTAAATTATCATGTTGCCAAATTTTTTTATGCTTTAATCATTACTGTCTTATCAATTTAAATAAACTTGTACTTAATATTTAATTTTTTTAATTATATTATAATTTTCTTGTTATATGTGAAATATCAAAAAGCAAAATAACAACCGATCATTTTATTGGGTTCCATTGTTTGTTTGTCCAAAGATTTTGGGTTGCAAATTAAATTTATTATTTTTTTTTTTCTCAAACTGATAATTAGTTCAGCTGCTTAATTATAACTAACCACCAATCATTAAACTTGAGTTGCATTGTTTTTTTGTGCCGAAAGGGGTTTACTTATCCATTTAAGTAACATTACACTGAGATAGTTCAGCTGCTTTAACTTATCTTAATTTATCAAATTTTCATTACTATTTCTTATTAAATTTAAAACTTTTTTTCATAAAATCATTTTTGTAAAAATTTGTAAATTTAATAAATTTCAATTCAATAACTTTTTTTTAAATTCAGTATACCTCGATTCATAAATTTAATGATAAATAGATTTCTTTTTTTCTCACAATATAAAGTATCTCCCCTGGTTATCAGTTTATTAATCAATACTTATTTTTTTTGGGGATTATTTTATGTAAATTGCCTTATTTCTTTAATACTGGTATGTATTTATTTTTGTATATGATAAAAATATTTTTTTAAATTGCTTGCACTTACATACCTATCAGATTACATTTCATTATCTCACAACCTTTTAATTCATATGCTTTTCCAAAAAGAAATTTTTTTATCTCTTTTTTTTTTTGTTTAATTTAAGTAAGGATACAGAACTTCACATGTCCAATGGTTAAATTCTTTATTATGATAAATTAATAATAAGATACCTTTTAAATAAACCTGTTGAGTTTATTTTTGACTTTTATTACTTTTGTCTTTGTTTTGTGTATTTCCTTTGAACTCCTATAGTTCTGGCGCCCATTGTCTGTACTTGCATAAATAGTCTGATTAATCAAAATATCTTTTTTAACAACAGCTAGCCAGTGAACTCATCCCAAATAAAAATAATAAAAAATATTTTACAACAAAAAATATTAAAATAAAAACACACATTTAAAACAAACTAAGAACAATTAACAATAATTATTTTTTTTTTTTTTATTATTTTTATAACAATGCAATAAAAAATGAAAATTTTTAAGTTAAACGTGTTACAATGGGGCCACTTCTAAGTTTTATGTGAAATAATTTTAGATTTTGGGAAAAAAAAAGTAGGAAATAAAAAAAACAAAATTATTTTAAAAAAAAACCACTTTAAATAAAAAAAAACATTTGAGAACCCCAAAATCAACACAATACTTAGTTAAAAAAATAAACAGAAATGAAGCAAATTTAGATTTATTGACAAATATAAGATATATTTAAAATTAAGGCTCTTAATTAGGATTACTTTTGATATTGTTTTAAGGCTTAAAAATAAGAAAATAGATTAAAATTTTAAAAAAAATATATATAAAAAAACGTTTAAAAGAAAAAGAATTTAAAAACGAAGAAAATATTTTTTTAAGTATAAAGAGTTTATGTTACAGTAAAAAAAAGTCCAATAATTAATTATGACAAATTTAAATTTTGGGAAAAAAAAAATAAAATAACAATTAAGTTTTTAAAAAAAATAATTAAATTATAAGGGGTGTTAATTAAAAAAATGCAGATATTTGGGGGCGATAGTGCTCGTAAAAAAAAAAAAAAAAATGCTAATATATGCATGGTCTAAAGAGGGTCATCTTGATTATACAGAGTGTCAAACTTTTAATTTTTTTTTTTTTTTTTTCGAATAATTTTTTAAAAAAAAGACATAGCGGAAAAAAAGGGTTTTTTGGGGGGGTTTTTTAAAAGGGGGGAAAAAATTCAAATTTGTCCATACTTTTGATGTTGCTATTTTGGGCCCCCAAACCCCTGAAGAGGACATAACTTTTCCTTAATTTAAAGGGGGAATTATTTTTTAAAAAAAAAATAATTTACAAAACCCTTTGCGTCAAAAATGTGTAAAAAAATGTTTATTTCTTTTAAATTTGGGGAGCAACCTGTTTTGGGGGAAAAAACCCCCCAAATAAAAATTTTTTCCCATGAAAAATGGGTTTCGGCCAATTTTTTAAACTTTGCAAAGTAATAATTTTCAACACTTTAAAAAAAAAAGTTTCCACGGACACAAAACCCTCTATTTTCCCCAAAAAACCCCCCAAAAAAGGGGTTTCCCAAATCCCCAGTGACCTTTAAGGCTGTTTTTTTGTGGGGTTGGGGTTTTTTTGGTTTTGTGCTGGGAAAATACTTTTGATCAGCGCATTGAAAACTATTACTTTGCAAAGTTTAAAAACAATTGGTCGAAGTTTTTTTTTATAAGAAAAATTGAGGGGTCCTTTAAAGTGCGTTTATCTAAAAAAAAAACGTTTTCTTGAGACCTAAATAAGGATAATTTTTGACGCAGCGGAAATTATTGTAACTTTTTTTTTAATAAACAGGTCAATGAAAAATTTTTAAAAAAAAAGTTATGCCAAAAAAAAAGGGGGGTTTTTGCAGCAGGCGCCCCCCTCTACTAGCAGCATCAAAAGTATGGACGAATTTGAATTTCCCCCCCAAAGAACCGAACAAATCTCCAATTTTGTACCGCTATTTTTTTATTTAAAAAATTATTACAAAAAAAATGAAAAACAAAATTAAAAGTTTGCCCCCAGATCATGCATATTTTAAAAGCATTTTTTTTTTTTTGGGGACAATTACTATCCCCCCCTGAAATATCTGCATGAAATTAAGAACCCCCCAAAAAAAAGTGAGGTGTTAGATATTAAACGTTTTTATTATTTTATTTGTAGCTATTTACAAAATTAAAGTTATGAAAACATAGTTAATTGCACCCCATGCTTATTTACTTTTATTGAATTATTTTGCTAATAACTAATTTTTATTTAACCTTTTCCCCCAAAATTTAAAAAAAGGACTTGATTATTAAAAATTTTTCATTTTAAAAAAATTAAAACGGGGAAAATTTTTTAATAAAAATTACAAAAAAAATGTTTTTTTCTTGCCCCAAATCAATAAACAGTTGCCACGGGGTTTTCAATTTATATGTGGTCAAATTTGTTTTATAGGGATCACCTATGGGTATATTTTATGGTTTTGTTTCTGTTTTAACATTAAAAAACATTTTTTTGTCCGAAATAGTTTTAAAGGGGTTTTTTTGTTAAAGGTAGTACAAAGTCTTAAAAACAAAGATTTAAATTTTAAAATTTTTTTAGGCAAAAGGCACTCAACTAACAAATATTATTTAAAAAAATTTTTAAATTTTACTTTTTTTTTTTCATAAGTTAAATTTAGAGAACTATTTCACAGATTTCACAAATAAATTTTCCCCCCCCATAAAAGGGGGCAAACTTTTAAGTCAATTGACGATAGGAAAAAGTTCTAGCTGCCGTGACTTTTTTAAAAAAACTGAATTTTTTTTTTTTTTTTGACAAAATTTTTTGGGGGGGAAAAACTGTTTAAAAAAAACCAATGATCGTTTTTTTTTTTTTAAAATACCCTTGATTTTTTTTTAAAAAAGAGTCATTTGCCTTATTAATGATCTCACTCTTTTTAAAAATTTCTTTAAACTCTTTTTTTTCATAACCTGTATCTTTTTAAAATTTTTTTTCCCCTTTTTTTTATGTATTGTTTCTTCCCCTTTTTTTTGAAAAAATTACCAATAATATTCCCCTTTTTCCCGCAAAAATTTTAAAAATGCCATAAAAGGGGGGGGATCATATACTTTTACAGTACATTTGGAGAAGCTACGAGATTTCCACATTGTCCGCTCTTTAAAAGAGTTTCTACATTTTTTCAAACCTTTTTTTTTACAAAAGTTGGGGGTAGATAATAAACTACCTGTTACCCACTTTAAACACCCACGGTTTTTTTTTTCTACAGGGTTCTAGATAGAAAACCTAATAATATTGCGACAATTTCCCCCTAAACTTTTTTCCTACGACCCCTTTTTGGGGGGGTACAGGTACATAAAGAGACCCTGAAAAACTTTTTTTTTAAAAATTTTAAAAAAAACTCTTTTTTTATTTTTTTTAAATCATGGTTAAAAAGCCCCCCCTTTAAAAAAATTTTCCCCCAAAAAATATTTATTTTTTTTTGGGGCCCGGTTTCCCTTTCACAATTTTTAAAACCGGGAAAAAAAAACAATATTTTTTTTAATAACTTTAACCCTTTTAAAAAAAAATTAATTTTTTGTAAAATAACTGTTTACGAGAAATAAAATTTATAACTGGTAAGTTTTTTTCATATACAGGGTGTTTTTTACCCTCAATTTTTAAGGGGGAAATTTTTTTGGGGCCTTTTTTAAAAAAAAAAACTTTGAACGTATGTTTTAAACGTCTTAACAAATACAGGGTGGTAAACTTTCAAAAATTTAAACATTTTTTTATTAATATTTTGAAAACCCCCCTTTAATTTTTAAAAATTTTTTAATAAAAATTTTTTTTTTTTTAAAGGGGGGCTTTTTCCCCCCCCAAGGCAGACATTGTTTAAAAAAATTTTATTTTTTTAAAATAAAAAATAAATTTTTTCCTAATATTTAGCAAAAAATTGGGGTTATTTTTTTTTTTTTAATCGCTTTTTGCTTAAAAAAAAAAAAAACCGTTTCCCCCAAAAGGGAAAAAAAAATCAGAGAAAACAAATTTTAAAATTTTTTTTTGGGGAAAAAGTACGTCGAACTAAAAAAAATCAAGAAATCAAATCTGCTAAATTTTTTTTTTGTTCTTAAATCTAGATATTTCTCTGCATGGTGAATTTTTTATCAATATTGTGATGATCGCAAAAAAAAGGGTTTTTTTTTTTTAAGGGGAAAAAACCGTGCATCGGATTAAAAAAAAAACAAATAATCAACTTTAGGAAATGATTATGGAATTTAACAATATTTTTTTTTTAAAAAAGAAATCAATATTCCCAAAAATTTGTCCCCAAAAAATGAAGGTAAAATTTGTGCCCTTTTTAAAAAAAAAAAAAATTTTTCAAAAAAATTTTTGAAAAGCCTTGTAAATTTCATTTAAATACAAAGGGGCGATTCAGATTTTAATAAAATTTTTTTTAAAAAAGGGAAAAAAAGTTGGGTTTGACATTCTTAATAAGTTTTTTTTAAATAAAAAATTTTTTAAAATTTTGGGTTTTTAAAAAAAAAAATTTAAAAAAAACTTGACCAAATATAATATTTAATTTTTTAAACAGTTGTTTTTAATTTAATTAAAATATTTTTTTTATTTAAAAGGTTTAAAAGCCCCAAAAAAATATTGTTGAGCCGTTCCCAAAAAAGGTTTTTAAAAAAATGAATTATTTTTCAAGTGTCCGCCCTACAAACAAATAACCAAATATGTTTTAATGGGTTCATTTTAAGAAGATTTTTTTAAAATTTTTAAAAAAAAATAAATTACCCCAGTTTTTTAAAATTTTTAAAAAAACAATTTCCTGGGGCGTCCGTTAACCTATATCTCCGTGGGGTTTAAAAAAAAAGGAATTTTTCAAATATTTTTGGGTTTTCTATTTTTCCCCAGATTGCCCACATTTTGAAACACCCGTATTTATGTATTTTAATATAAAAAAAAAGAATCCCCAATCAGATGCCATATTTTTTCTAGATTTATTTACCCCCTTTTCCCAAATTTCCCCCAAAAAAAAAAACCCCCCCAGAAAATTCTGCTTTTTTTTTTGTTATTATCTTTTAATATAGATAATTTAAAGCTTTTAAAATCAATATTAAATTAATAATTTAATAAGGTTTTTTAAAAAAATTAAAGTAATTAATGTAGTTCGTTTGCCATAGATGAAGATAAACGACATCTTTTTTTTTGTATGAATATGCGACAAAAAAATTAAATTGATGAATAAAAAGATTGATAAATCTAAACTTTTCAGATTTATTATTAAAAAAAAATGTGTAAAATTTTAATTAAATTGATTTTAAAATTAATTTATAAGTTAGGGGAGGGGGGAAGGAAGAAACGGTTCCCCCCTTATATAAAAAAATTATATAATATAAAATAAAAAAAAAAATTTATGTTTTGATCTAAAATGTTATTTTTTTTTTATTTTTTTTTGTTCCCCCAAAATTTTTAAAAAAAATCCAAATTAAAAGCGTATTTACTTTTTAAAATTTAATATAACAAAACAAAAAATTGAATAAAAAATCCTCTTTTTAAAAAATGTTTTTTTTTTAAATTTTTTAAAACTAATCAAAATTTTTTTAAAAATTTTATTCTTTAAAAAAAAAATCTTTTTCTCTACTTATTATATTTTTTATTTGAAAAAACCCGCCCAAAATTCAAAAAAATCAAATAGCCCCGAGTAGATACGTTTGGCAAGTCAGATAAATGTCCATTTTTATTGTCCAAAAAATTTTTTAAATTTGCCCTTTTTTCCCCCGTAAAAACCTTTTTGATTTTTTCCCCCATATTTTGGGTCAACTTTTTTTACCTTTGCTAATAATCTAACGATCTTTATAACCTAAAAAAAAATTTTTTAAGTGTAAATAATAATTTTTGGGGCTTTTTTAATCGTCCCGCATATTGACGGGCCCCAAAAAGTAATTTGGGGGAAAAAAAAAAAGCCGCTTTGCTAAGCAGAACTAACCATGACCGACTAGAACTTAGGGCTTTTGAATTTGTCTAAATTATCCCTACAAAATTCTTATAGTTTTTGTATGGTAAAAGTTAATATTTTTTTTTTCATTTTAGTTAAAATATTCCCGGGGTTTTTTTTTAAAACGTTGAAAATTTTTTGGGATAATTTTTAAAAACCTTTAAAAACCCCAATTCAATTGTTATGGAGTTCTGGTTAAAAAACCCCTTTTTTTTTCCCCCCCCAAAAAATTTCGGGGGTGAAAATGGGGGACCCCAAAATTTTGCATTGAAATTTTTTTTTTATTTAGGTTTTCCCTTTAAAAAAGCTGTTTATGTGTCAACCTGTCAAGAACCCCTTTTGGAAAATATCCGGGGGATTCTAGAGGCGAGTCTGTCTAACTGTCTTTTTAAAAAAAACGCATTATACTATAAACTTAAAATGTTAGTTTTATTTTTACAAATGTTGAAATCATTTTTAACAGGTGCCTTCCTAATGGGTAGTGGAATTATCACTGACCTTATTTGTCGTCTTTCTTTTTTATTTTATTTTTTTTTACAAAGCACTAGCGGCGAAAAAAAAAAAAAAGTTAAGAAACTGGGGCGGGCCCCCCTCAAACTTTTTTTTACAAATACAATAAATAATATTCTAAATCTTGTACTCAAAATTAAACCCCAATTTTTTTCCTGCATCATTTATAAAAAATTTGGGGAAATCGCTTCAACCCTCTCTTAAATTTCCCTTTTTCATAGTGATGTGCGCTGTTTGTTTTTTAAAAGGGGGAAAATCCCCCCCATTTTCAAAACTTATAGAATAACTTTTAAATAAGATGCTAAAATTTTTGGATTAGTTGATTAATGATTGTTTTATGCTTTGGAATACAATTTTAAAATATTTCAACCCCAAAAAACAACCCTTTAAAGTTTAAAAAGGAAAAAAATTTTCCCTTTAAAAAAAAAAATTAATTTATCATTGTTATTTAATTTTTGAATGCTGTTGTTTAAAAATGTATTTTTATTTCCAACTTTTCCCTATAAATCAACCTTGTTATAGCAATTAAAAAAAATTTAAATTTTCCCAAAAAAAAACAATAGAGGATTTAAACGGAAATATCTGGCCAAATATTTTTTTACAGGAAAATCTATAAAATAAAAAATCTTTTTATAAAAAAAAATTTTAATTCGGTATTTAGCACGTAGTTTTTTGGGGAAAAAAAAGGCTTTTTTCGAAATTGCGGAAAATCGTCTTTCATTTAAAACCCCCAAATTTTTCAAAATTAGGCATTTAATTTGGTTAAACTTCTAAGATGTATAAATAATACATATAAAAAAAGGGAAATTAAAAGGGGGGACAGTCTTTTTTAAAATTAAAAAGGGGGGGGAAATTGGGGGTTGTTTTTAATGATCTTTTCGTAAAAAAAAAAAATAGGGGCCGCTTTTTTTTATCATAAGTCGCCCCAAATTTTTTTTTTTTTAAAACTCTTTTTTTTTTAAAAAATTTAAATTTTATACTTTAAAATAGACCTCTTTTTTCCCCCTTTTAAAAATTTAAAAAATTTTTCCTCTATTTGACTGTAAATCTTTTAAATTTGATTTGACGAACAATGCTAACCATTAAAAGCCGTAGCTCGGTCTGTATTGGTTATAAAAAAATATACAATTTTTTTTTTAGTTTTTTTTTTAACTTTAATTTTTTTTTTTACATTTTTTTTATATAATGCAAAATTTTTTAAAATTTTTAAAAAAAACCCCTTAAAAATCGTTTTTTTTGTCAAAAAAATTTTTTTTTAAAAGTATGGAACTTTTTTTAAATTAAAAATTTAAAATTTTTGTAGTTAAAAAAAAAAAAAAATTTTTCCCCCCCCCAAAATGGGGGGGCAAAAAATTTATATAAATCCATGCAGTAAAAAAAAAAAGCCTACCCCAATGCCCACCACAAAAGCGGAAATTGAAAAAAAGATCCTAAAAAGGAGGAAATACCCAAAAAAAATCTCTACTTCAATTCTTTGGCGTTATGGTATTAAAGCGCGTAAACCAACTAAAAATAAAACAGTATTTTTCTTTTTTTTAAAAGGAAAAGTAAAGCTTTTAAAAACAATTTCATAGTGTCTTAGTGGGGTATAATGTGGAACTGTTTAGAAGATAAATTGTTTTACCTTTATCTTTTTTTCTTTCCGTTGGCTTAAAGAAATTGCACAAAACTGTTTGATGTAAATAAAAAATTCAAAACTTTGTACCAAAAATTTGTGTCAACCAGTCTCATTTTAAAATAAATGAAGAATAAATAAATGTTTGTTTCTTTTCTCAGTTTTTAGGAAACTTACCAGCCTACTAAAATGCTGCGTCTCACAGTTTGACAGCCGCTGGGCTAGGGTTATGTATACTAATTCTTAAAATATATCTTGTACTTCTGACTTTAATTTATTACATGCCTTTTTGGGAAAAAATTGGGTTTAAATTTTATGTAATTTTAAATTTGTTATTCATCGATTTAATTAAAAGGCATAATTTGGGAGGTTTCACGTTTTAATTAGTGCCGATTTTAAAGCAAAGTATGATTAAAAACGTCATCTATTGAGATTAAGTGTGTCTCGTTTGCCGGAGATGAAGATAAATGACATCTTATTTTTTGCATAAATACTTGGTTGGAAGATTAAATTCCATCCGACGATGAATAAAACATATTTATAAATACCTTATTGGTACCTTACTAAACGTATTTAAAAAAGTTGCATGTTGTTGCTTACAAATTATATGTATAGCTTTTTAAGTACTTCGATGTGGGTAAGTAACGGAAGAAACGGTTATATGGTATTCAGCATGGTTTCGAAAGTTTATTTCATATCAAAAATGGCTTTATTTTCAAAAATTTACATTTGTTATTTGTCAAAAATTATTAAAGCAGCATTTAAATAATTTTATCTATGACTGATCTACAAAATGTTTACCAAATATGGGCTAACCAAATAATAATAATATCCGTTATTGATTAATAAAACTATTATTCACGGGTTCCAATTTTTTCTAAAAATAAACAAAACGTCAAGCACCCCACCAAAATAAAAAAAATATGTTTTTCTGAAGCTTTTAGACGATGTTGTAGGTTGAAAAAAAATCTTTCTGGACTTCCATTCTCTTTGTTTAATTTTTACACAACGTTTCAAACAGTAAGTATCTCTGATCGTTTTCAAGTAAATACTAAGTGTCTAAGCCTATGACTACGCCTTAAACATCCTAACCGGGTCACCGATGCATAAAGCCACTGCCCATTTTTATGCTCTACTTAGCTTGACTTTTTTTCTGTGAGTCAACAGAGGTTGCCAAAAAATATCTAAACTTGGTTTACTTTAAACATGAACATAGTTATTAATAACAGCAGCTTTTTTAAACTTTTGTTTCTTCCTGTGGGATTCTTTAAGAACAATCTCAGCATCTTTCCAATTAATATTCTGATGAAACTTGGTTGTGGCTGTGTGCACGTAAGAATTTAGGAAATGAAGAGACTTTGTATTTCGTGCAAATTTTTATTAAACAATTCTAGCAGAGCGCTTTCGGTAAAACCATCATCAGTGCTATCTGCAAGCAGGAAATGAACTTTAAAAGAAAGATTAAAAAATTTTGTTAGAATATTTTAAGGGAAATTTTCAAAAAACTGTATTTTAGTGATTTTTTTTTATTTTAAATTTATTTTACGTGAAATTAAACATTAAATATAGTAAATCAATGTGAAGTGATAAATTTAGTAGACTTGGTATGGAAAAGAAAAAGCAAAAGAAAAGAAAAGTTCAAAACTTACTCGTCGTCAAGCAGGAGCCGCATCAAATTTGAGCCAACAAAACATGTAGAGGGCTTCAATAAAATATCACATTATTACGCAAATTAAAATAAAAGTCACACGACATTAATATTTGTTAAAAAACTATACCATTTTGTGGAAAGACGAACATGTGATTATGTTAGGTTAGGAACCAGTTGTACTGACGTATAAAAAAGGATAGACAACCATTTTAAAGGGTATAGAAAAGGATGTACTACTCCGAGGTTATTTAGAGTGTGGTTGTTAAGAACTGTAAATTTATTATGTTTAAAGTAGGTAGTGTGTTAGAGTAATGAAATCAAAATACAATTTTAAGTGATTATCATTTGTTATAACTTTAATATAATTAAGAAAAA
>JAHBCN010021068.1:0-14398 GCA_019359885.1 Listronotus oregonensis | reverse complement strand
TTTTGGAAAAATTTTTTGGAATAAAAAAAGAAAATTGAAAATCCCGCAACTTTTTAGACTTAAATAAAATCATTGATTAAAGAAACCTTTTTTTTTATTTAACCAAAACTTTTTTCTATAGATAAAAACGCTTTTTTTATATGGGGCATACAATATACAATACACAATTTGATTATAATATCAGAAAATACTTTATTTAGTATTTTTATCCTACAAGATCATAACGCATTGTAAAATGTTTGTTTTAAAAGTGTTCCATTAAGGCAAAAAAATGGGAAACTTTTTATTTGAATTTTTTAGAAAATTTTATTCTTCATAAAAGTTGGTCGGTCTCAAATTAAATTAGCAGTAGTTACTTTTTTTAAAAAATTAAAAGGTATACAGGGTAGGTCAAAAAAATTGAAAACTGCTTAAGAAAAAGCCCCCTTTATTTTAAAAATATAACAAAATTTTAAAGGGAAAAGTTGTTTAAAATTTAAAAAGTTATCCCCAAATATTTGCTTAAAAATATATTTGGGGAGTTTTAAAGTTCTATTAAATACCCTTTGGGAAAAACTTGAAGTTGGCGAATGGCAAAAAAATATAAATTCAGTTTAATATTACAAATATGTTTTAATTTAAGAACAGTAATTTAAAAGTAAGTTAGTTTTTTTTTTAAACAAATATAAAATTAGAACAATATAAACATAATTAAAAGGGAAAAAAAAAAAATTTCAAAAAAATACAAAAAAATTTGAATAGGGGGGCCAGGACTTGCTATTTGGGTATAGTTTAAATTCTAAACAATTTTTTTCCTTTATAAATTTTGTTATATTTTTTAAAATAAGCGTACTTTACTTTTAAAGGGTTTCAATTTTTTTGACCTCCCCTTTGTATACCTTTCAACTTTTAAAAAAAAGTAACTACTGCTAATACAGTTTGAGACCATGCACCAATTTTTATGAAGAAAAAAATTTTCTGACAAATTGCAAAAAAAAAATTTTCCCCATTTTTGCATATTTTGGACCCCCTGTATAAAAAAAATTTTCTATAGTTCATATAAATATAAGTATAGTCAATCTTTGGTATAGTTTAATCAAATCTTGGGCTAGATCGATAGCTTATATTTATTAAAAAGGACCAATACGTTTTGCAACCAGTCGTGCGATTCGCTGAAACCTAGTTCTGTGTTGAGAATGTAGTGAATGTAGTTTAAAAAAACAAAACGTCCAGCAAGCAGGTGATACTGGAGCCGTGTAGCCTATTAATGACTATACCTTCATTCAATTTTAGCGGGAGTTACTTACCTAACTCCAATCAAAATTTAAAAAATATAACACCAAAAGACAAAGGGCCTTTTTTAAAGCCATCTTGTGATTTTTTTCAATAGAATCCTGAAAACGTTTAAAAAAAATTAATACAAAAATCCGTTTGAAACGAATAGGAAAAATAAGACGAAAAACGAAAAAAAGATGTTCAGTTAAAAAAAATGTTGTTTTAATGTTATACCCTCGTTTGTTCCAATTTAAATCATCTTCTTACGTGCTCTTTAGCCGATTAATGCCTGAAAAATAAAAAAATATGGCCTTTTTAATCCCCGTTGGACGACCCAGTACAGAAGTAGCAATACATGTATAGGTATAGAATCTTAATTATTTAACTATTTTAAAATTTAAAAACACAATTTAATATAGTCCAAGAAAATCGTATAACAACTGTTTTATACTTAGTTTTTTTTGTAACTTTAAACGTTATACATATTAATATGCACAGTATTTTAGCACTTCCTAAACCATGGCGTAGACTTTAAATACCGGTAGACTTCTATATATAGGGCCTTTTTATCACGAAGTTAATCATAAAGACAAGCTGGGTTACCTTCAAGACAAAAAACCCCCCGTTAAGTTTGTCCTTTTTTTAAAACAAGGAAAGACCCTTTAGGGGTTGTGATAATACTTCCTGAAACCAAAAGAAGTAATAGAAAAAAATTCTGAAACTTGTGAATTGTTTTCTTAACAAGCTTTCTTTAAAAAAAAATGAAAAAAAACCCCAAAAAAAAGGGGAAACAACAATGATTTCGCAACACAACATCCCTTCTGGGGTTCCCTTTAAAAAAATACAACGATTTGAGTAAACAATTTTTACCTTTTTTAAAAATAGTTGTTTTAAAGATTTTTCCAACAAGCATTCGGTATCGTTTCGTGACGTTTCAAACCGTTTTGGGCCTTAAACGCTGCGTGGATTTAAAGTTTCGTGGGAAAAAATAAAAAATTGGACCCTTTTTGCGGATCGTTTTCGGGACGTCAAATCAAAAGGCCCAAATGTTTTTGGGATTTTTTAATTATAATTTCTTTTTGTCTAATGTTTTAGCTTTATATTAAAAAGCTCTTTTTTTGTTCCATTTTGTTTGTTATCATTTTATTGCAATAGTCAAATCAGACCAGAGTTTCATAATTCATTTCACTATCTGAGTTGCACAAAATCACTCATATCATCTCACTCATCTTTAATATAATGAAAATTTAATTTTTTTTCGGGCCATGTATCGGAATTACCTGTTCTGAAACCAAACTAAACGATCCAGAGTTGTTGGAACAAAAAAGGGATGGTCCGTTAACAGCCCGGTTCTGTTAACTTTTTTAATTTTTTTAATGAGCGTGATCTTTGGGGAGGTTTTTTCGACGTGTTAAAAAACCCTTTTTAAAAATTCCCCGGGCAAAACAAGTCACTAGTCAAGCACAACGCCACTTAGGAATACCAACCATACTATTCCAGGCGCGTGCTGGGGCGTTTTGGGGCCCCGGAAAATTTTTCTCACTTGGGCCCAAAGGGCTCACAACAATATCGGGAGAAAATTTTGGGGTCAGCACGCGCCTGCAGGAACTGTATGCACATTACTTTATATTAATCATAATTAATTATATACTGCTGCTTTTATTTTTTTCAACCTTTGCTCTTTTAGAGTTCTAGAAAAATTAATCGGTTTAAAAACATTTTTCAAGTAATTTTTCACTTCTGTGTCAACGGTTAAAGCACGGGGTTCAAAAAGTGGGGTTTAAAACCATGATAAACAGAAGATAAAACCACTTGGCGATTTAATTTCTAGACGTTGGGATGACGTCACTCGATGACAACAAATTTTGCTTGTCGGGGGGAAACATGTTTTAAAGCCTTTTTTTTAAAGTTTGATTTTTGGGATTACTTATGACGTTTAAAAATAAATAAATCATGCGATTAACCATCTAACATCTAAACAGAAATCGGAATGCCATATTAAAACTCGCCGTTTCTGGGGGAAAATTTTCATCAGTGACGTCAGGCGTGCGAGAGAAAGGCTTATCTCGCGCGTGGGTTTTTCTTCGAGTAATATTCATGGGTTTAAAACTAGCAGCAGATCTACTTCGCTTGATTGAGATTTGAAAAATTTGCGAACTGTCATGGCGCCCACGGGCTTAAAAGCGAACTGGCAAAAATTTTTCAAATTTTTATTTGTTACTTACGTCAAAAAAAAAACAAACCCAAACATTTTAAAATTTTTACGGGCACTAGGCAAATTACGCCCTGGGATGCCGCTATTAGCCGACTACGAAAGGTATATTTATTTCGTACTTTCTATTTTTTAAAATTAATGATTATAAAGTCGTTATTTTGTTGTTTATCGCATGACGTTGCAGCATAATTTAAAAAATTGTATACACAAGCCGGTATCGTCTAATAAAACAAACAACTTATTTTCCTGGGTACGAACAAGTACATCGCCATCGCCATATATATTTTAATTAGGTACACTAATATCTATGCAAAACCTTTGCACGGATAACTTTTTTAAGAGTAATTACAAACGGGATATGTTTAAGTGCCTAAAATTGTTTACTTTTTAAAAAAAAAACTGCTTCCGAATAGTATCATTTATTTTGCAGTGTCACTAAAAATTATGTTGAAAAAAAATTTAAAAACAAAAATTAGAACTATCATAATTCTAAAGAATTTAAAAAGGGGATTTTAATTTGTCATCCAATTGGCACAACTGTTCCCATTTAACAGTCTTTTTAACTGTAATAAAAGCGAGATCTAAATACAGATATCATCAACTTAGACCACTCAGTATGGTGAGAAATAGGAATCCAAGTAAGCTGCGGTTAGAATTGTTTATTTAAGTTGTTATAACTGAACAGGGTGAATAAACAATACATTATGAATATGCCATACAGATAAAATTTGGACAAAAACCCGTTTCTTAGGGGTCGTCCTTTAAATTCACGTGGGGCCCGGGGGAAAGGAGGGGAGGGTTCAATAAAAATCACGAAATATAACAAGAAGGGAGGGGGGAAAAAGATATCACGTGTATTTTAATTATATTAAAGTTTTTCACAAAAATTACCCCTTTTAAAGTTATTATTTTTATGCCAGTCAAAAACAATCTGCAAGCTTAATACATGTTAGATTATGCTTACCTGAAATTTAAAATTTTAAATTTCAAAATTTTTTTAAGATACTTTGTGCTAAAAAAATACACGTGTTTTTCGGTTGGGGGGGGGTGGTTAATCTTAAACCTTACCAAGATCACCGGGGGAGGGGGGGGTTAAAAAAATGCAAAAAAACATCACGTGATTAATGGCCGAACCCTTATGTCATAAAACATAGAAAAGCTTTATTTTTTTGCTCTCCAATGAGAGGTGGGGAATCTGGCCTTTTTTTATAAATATTTAGGGCTTCGGCTTAAAAAAATTAGTCAATCTTATGCAAACCTTGGGAGCTTTCAACATACATCCCCCCACACCCCTTAACAGTGCTGTGAAACCCGGCTTCCCCCCAAAATTTTTTTGAGCCCCGTGTCAATAAACTGCCTTTTACTTCTCATTATGGAAGTTAGGAAAAAAAACAACCCCGTAGGGGAGACGAATTAAAAAAATGTCCAGCTGTAGGCAGTCAATAGGTGGCGCTAGCATAGGCAAAAGGGTATAGTATGAAAAAGGCAGATGTTTACAAATTGAAGTTTGTCGAGTTAGGAAATTAAGTAAATATAACCTTAAATGAAAAAAATGTGTCATGTTGTCAAAAAAAGTGGGGTTTGTAAATAGTGTAAGAGTTTATGAGTAAAATACTTTTTAAAAAATCAAATCATTTAAGCAAATTTTCATTGTAAGTAGATGAATCATAATTAAATAAGATAATTATTAAATATGCACCTTCGAAATGTTATTCCCCCCAAAAACCCCCTTCAAATCACACAAATTTTTACAACGTGGAACTAAAAAATTCCTCATTATTGTTTAAAATTATAGAAATATAAACCACAACAAAAAATTCCCCACATATATGGAAACTAAAAACCCAAAAAACAGAAAAACACAAATAAACCCGCTTCGGACAGTTAGGTGGGGAAAATTTCCTTGTTGCTAGAGCGCCACCAATTTAAAGCATTTTTTCCAGATAAATTTTTTACGTTAAAGTATTTTCCCTTTTCTTTTCCCTCCACACTTTTATTAAACATCCACGTTAAAATAACTGATATTGAGAAAAAAACAGTATAATTAATTATGCACTTATCCTAATAGGATATTGTAAATTTTAAACTACAATACTAACAAGAATTTAAAAATTAATGTGCCAAAAAAAATGATTTTATTTTTTTTTTTTTAAAAATTGTACATACCTCCCCGTTCATTGTTGGCAAAACTGTATTCCGAGATTAGGCATCGCTTTAAAAAAACGCCACCAACGATTGAATGGTATTGCTGTAAACTACCGGGCCCATACTGCTTGAAATCTTCTGGTGTAAACCCACTCTCGTGTATAATTCTGAAAAAAAAAAAAAAACGTTTAATAACAAAAAAGGGTTGTGTATTTAAATGAAAAAAAAAATAAATAAAAAGTAGATACACGTTTCAAGCGTTTTTTTTAGCTTAAACCATTAACTAAAGTTTGTACCTTCAAGCATATACCTGCTAGAGGCAGCCTTGCAGATTGCTATTTTTCTTTCTTCTAGCAAAATGATCGCACGGCCAAGTGGAAAGGGTGATTCGAGCCTCAAAAACCAAAATATGATCGGATTTAATTAATAAACATAACAAAAGTAATCACAAATGAAAAACATAAATAAATATTTTTACGAAGCTCCCCGTTCATGGGCAGTATAGTGGATTTTAGATTTGTAAAAAAATCCCCCTTTTTATTTTCTATATTAACTAATGTAAATATCGTTCGACCGCAAAAAATATATTGGCTAAGTGTTTATTAAAAAAGTTACACCAAACTTTAAAAACATACGAAAAATTTTTTGGGGGCAAGCATGAAAGTCTTTTTAAATTTTCAAAGTACCAGGGAAAAATCTGTCTTCTACCGTAAAAAAACAAACCATGGAAAGTCGTTTAAATAACAAAACTAACTTGAAAAGGGAATTTTAAATTTTTTTAGGTCTATCGTACCAAAATATTATAAATATCGGTACTAGACTCGGAGTGTCTTCGCTCAATCTAATATTCTGAAAATACATTACATTCAACGGTATATTGCATCTGCTCGCCTTTACTTTGTCATAGATTTATTAATAAATAAGTTATGGGTTATCCAAAAATCCTGGTGTTTTTTTTTAATCCAAATTGTTTATATGGGGATTTTCAGTGTAAACTTTAGGCATTTATCTAATATATTTATCTAATAATTGAGGGAAATGATGTCAGCAAAGGCAGATATGCATTCAGAGAGGGTTTTTTAGTTTATTATTATTATTTTTATTTTCCATTAAATGACTTATAGGTAAAAATATTGAAAAATGCATAACTGCTAAGCCTAATAAAAACTTTCCGTCCGTTTCCAGTTGGTCGAGGTAATGTCAATGACATTTCAAAATTTAAACTGAATTAACTCATTATAGATAAACCAATTTTATAAAAGGGTTTTTTTCCCAAAAGTTTATTCGTCAATTCTAACAAATGGAACATTTCTTTGGGAAATTTTTGTTTAAAATTGTCTACACGGAAAAAAAATTTTTTTGAAATTAAGCAAACCGCCTTAATTTGAGGATTTTTTGATCCAATTTTTTTAATATAGATCCGTTAATTAAGAATATTGTAGTAAAAACAAGTTAACTTATTTTTTTGATATAGGAAAAAAAAATATACCCTAATTAAATGTGTTCATAAAAAAGTTATTACGGATTTCAAGTAAGGTTCCTGGGTTTTAAAAAATAAAAAAGATTGGTTTGTTATAAGTTGATCTGAATGTTCCTTTTTAAAGAAAACCCAACATGATTTAAAAACTCATTTCCACTTAATAAGGTTTTTAATTTATTAATCAAAAAATTTCGAAAAATTTTTTTTAAAAACCTTTTTAAAAAAGCTATCCAAACACCAGAATGTGTATATAGTATTTTTAAAAAAAACATTCATATTTTTACTTTAAAAAAAATTTCAGTTGGGCGCATGCGGGGGTTTTTTAAAACAAGAAAATTTTTAGTATTTTAGACTAAGCTCTTAGTAACTTTTATTTAAGAATAAAATGAACATTTTGATTAATTTTAAATGTTTTTTTTTTTCTTTGCTTTATGGACGTTTTGGGGTGTCTAAACTTTTAAAAAAAATTTGATTTTTTGTGTGATTCGATACTAAAGTTAAAATTTTAAAAAAAAAAAAACCCCATTTTTATAAAGATTTTAAAAACTTTGTTTTAGAGAAATAGTTTCTTTTAAAATTTTTTTGGGTTTTTTGTTTTAGTTATTATCAATTAAGTTAACCCTAACTATTTCTTGCAGAGAAGACATGTTAAATCTTTACAGGAGTGTGTTTTTCAGTTTTAAAATTTTAACTCTAGTAAAGATTACTCTAAAAAGCTGATTTTTTAAAATGTTCAAACGCAAAGTCGGTTATAAAGTTAAGAAACAATAAATTTAAAATAAAGATTAAAAATTATCATATTTTGCAGATAACGGTAAAGCGAAACATTATTTTTGCCTTTACACCTTAAACAAAATACCTAAAAAGTGTCAAAATGAGCTTTTAAAAAATAAAAAGAAAAACATCTGTCAGTGCTTTCTTAGAAACGAAAGATTCGATTATATGGTTTTATTAGTCCAGCTTTTTTTTTTTTTAAAATAAACTTATTAGTACAGGAAAGGGGGTTTTTTTTTTTAAAATGAAGCAGAAATTTTTTGGGGCAAATCAGATCAACTTGAAATTTCTTGAAATTTGTCAAGAAGGTGTCAAATATGGAATTAAACAAGTTTGGTTACGAGGATTTGGTCCAAAACGTTAAAAAATTTTGGCCCCAAACTTTTTTTTTGGGGCCAAAAAAATTAAAAAAAAAATAATATCTCGGGCAATTTTAAAAAAAAATTTTTTCATGGAAATGGGTGGGGGGGGGTTTTTTTTCACTGATTACGATTTTAATAAAAAAAATTTTTAAAACCCCCCCTTTTTTAAACAGTAAAAATTTTTTTTTGGGGGGGTTTTTTGAAATTTTTTGGGGCAAAGATGCCATTTTTTCAAAAAAATTTTAAAAAAGTTTTTTTTTATTATGCAAAAAAATTTTAAAAAAAAAGGGGGGAGTATAATAGGGGGTTAAAACTACCCCCATAATAAGAAAGAAAAAAAAAAACATGATCTCGGGATTATTTTTTTTTTTTTTTTAAAAAAATTTTTTTTTAAAATATTTCATCGTATTTTCACTATTATGACTTTTTTTCCCCCCCCTTCCCCCCCCCCGGGGGGGAAAAACCCCCCTAAATTAAAAAAATAAATAAAAAACCTTATTAAATTTGTTTGTTGCAACTTTTCGTTTTAGATCAGACAAACTAACAACATTTTAAAAAAAAAAATATTAACCCCCCCCCCCCCCGGGGGAAAACTCCCCTAAAATTTAAAAAAAAAACAAAAAAAATTGTAATTAGGGAAAAAAAAAATTTTTAAAATTTTTTTCAAAATAACAAGAAAAAAAATAAACCTTTAAAAAACCCCCAAAGGGTTTCCCCCCCAAAAATGTCAGGTGATGGCAAATTTCAATTGAATGTTTTTTTTTTTTTATTTCCCCAAAAAAAAAACATGGACCGTTGCTAATAAAAAAATAAAAAATTTTTAAAGGGGGCCCCAAAATTTCTCCTTACAGATGACAGATTGAAAAAAAAAAATAAAAAGAATAAATGCTACAAAGTTTGGCTGTTTAAAATAAATACTTTTCACGCTACTAAAAAAAAACTGAAAACGTCTTACAAAAACAAAAAATTTGACCCACATTTATCAGCCCAAAAAAAAAAATAATTATCCGATAGGGAAAAAAAACGTCTGGACATATTTGGGGACATGTGTTTTGACTTTCCACTAAAGGATTATTTTTTTAAGCAACACAATCCAGATAACTTTTTTCTGCTTATTTTAAACATTCTGGTTGGTAAAAAAATTTTTTCCCCAATTTTGTCTTCTGAAAGTAAAAAGAATTTTTTTTTTGAAAAAAAAATTTTTTCCCCAGATATTTACCCAGAACGATCCGGTCGTTTTTTTTTTCGTTAAGCAACTATTTTTGCCAGGCCATATCTCCTAAAATATTTCATATTAGTAATATATATATATATATATATATATATATATATATATATATATATATATATATATATATATATATATATATATATATTTTTTTTTTTTTTTTTTTTTTTGTAATACTACCACTTTTGGGGGTTTTAAATTTTTAAAATTTTTTAAAAAAAATGTACCTTTTTTTTTGGAAGGGGTTCATTTTTATGAAAAGTTGGGTAAGAAATTTTTTTTTCCATTTTAAAGGCATTGACATGTATCTTCCAATTGTTATAAATTTGGGGAAAATATTGTGTCCTCTGAGTAGCCTTCCACTGACGCATATAGGGCGTTTCCCCCTTCCGAGTAGCTCAGGAGCGTTTCGGGGGGTGTGGTCTTTTCCAGTGAATGAAAATATATTGCACTACTTCAGTTTTCTTTCCTCTTGCCCCTTATGCACCAGCCATTTTATTGGTGTTTCTGCTTTGATTTCCACAGCTACTTAAACTACCAAAGGAAGAATGAAATAAATGAAAAAAAAAAAAACCCCCTTTTTTTAAAAGACATCTTTAAAATCACTTTAAAGTAAGGTTAAGTTCTTTTTACAGCTGGGGGGCTGTGTTTCAGTGATGAACTTTTTTTTAAAAGATCAACAGATCTTAAAAAAAAACATATTGGCCTAGAGTGTTAAATGTAACATATTTCATACTTAATATCTTAGAAGAAAAAAAATAAACAAAATCTGTTTAGTCTCACTCCAAAGCTTTGTATTTTTATGATTCCTATAAAAAAAAAAAAAAAAAATTTTTTTTTCGCGAATCTTATTCATTTTTCCAGGAAACGGGTGACTTGCATCTTTTTTTTTTTTTGGTCGTTGTCCTCTTGTAAATTCCATCCGTGGACATACTGTATATAATTTTTTAAATTACCCCAAATTTTAAATTTTTTGTTACGCGTCATTCCTAAGTAAAAAAAATGCAAAATCTATCAATGTACTTTATTTTCTCCATTAATTAATCGAAAATAATAATACAAACATTTCGTGTTTAACATAATCTTCAAAACCCCCCCCTTTATAACGCTTTTTTTTTTCCCCCTTATTTCGTAAAAATAAATCACTGGATAGCTTCTATACGTCATCAGCGTTAAGTTTTAGTTTCAAATTATTAGTTCATTTGTCGGCCTTTTTTTTTTTTCGCTTAGTAATAGATTTGTTCACATAAATGTTTTTTTAAAATTTATATAATATATATATATATATATATATATATATATATATATATATATATATATATATATATATATATATATATATATATATATATATATATATATATATATATATATACTTAATTATTTGGGTTTCACTAACAAGGTTTAAAACCAACTACCCAAAAAAACGACAGGCTAGATGAAGCGAGAAATCAGTTTTTAAAAAAAAGAATAAAGTTTCTCTTGCTCAAATGGCATTAAAGTTTTTTGGTCCTTTGCCAAAAATTTTAGTCAGAACTTTTGCGCAAATTCTTTTCCACCCTAATATCTGAAGATGGAATTGTCTCTACCTCCAAAGGAAAAGCCGAACTATTTGCA
The DNA here is from genome assembly GCA_019359885.1 of Listronotus oregonensis. NCBI lineage: Eukaryota > Metazoa > Arthropoda > Insecta > Coleoptera > Curculionidae > Listronotus > Listronotus oregonensis. Next base: position 3,323 of record JAHBCN010021068.1, on the reverse strand, counting down.
AAAAAATTTGGGCCCGCCAATTCTACGCTTGATCCTCCTACTCCCCCTTCCCCCCTTTCCCAAAAGTTTCCCTGTTTCTCATAAAATGTCCGATATAATTTTTAAAGTTAAACAGATCAAGCGTATTTTTTTTTTCTTAATACTAAAATCGTCTGGGCTGGACGGCATACCAGCAATCGTTTTAAAAAAAAGTGCCCTGAGTTTCCCCCCTTTTTTAAATCGCCTCTTTCGAATCTCTTACGACACGGGCTTTTTCCCCGGGGGGTTTTTGGGTTTTCACGTGTGCAACCTGCCCCCAAAAAAAAAGGGTCCAAAAGTCCCCCCTTTCCCAAATATAGACCTATCTCTTCTTTCAGTTGTCTGAAAACAGACTTCATTAAAAATTTTTTGTTTTACCCATATATTGCAATCAGGATCATGACACAAAAAAAATTTTTAATGTATTCTTTTTTATCCACGGTTTGTTTATTTCTAAAGCCGCTATCTTTAGCCGCACTAGATGAAAGGGGTTATGGAGAGGTGATATCTGGTAAACAAGAAAAAAACGGCGAACCAGTGAAACCTAAAAAGATTTTGTTCAAAAAAAAATTTTTTTAAAAAATTTTATGAACTCGAATCCAGCTAAAACAGGGGTTTCAAAAAAGAAGGTTACAACTATGACGGAACCGATGTAAATCAGCAAAAAAAAGGGTTTAAAAATTTTAATGTACCGCTCCAACTTGAGGATGACTTGTTGAAATTTTTTTTTTTAACCTTGTCGGCCCTTTTTGAAATCCCAGAAATCGATAAATACAAGTTTGATTTGTCAGGAAACCAGACATTATTCAAGTAATGAGGATTTTTATACTGTATAGCGAGGCCTCGGGTTTTTAAATTTTACACTCTGCTGGCATAGTGTCGGGGATGCAACTGTTAGTACACCTGAATATCATATGAAAGTGCATTTAACTATTTTAGTACTTTAACAACATAAAAAAAACTTTGACTTTTATTTGTTATTCATACAAAACGTTTTTTTTAAAATAATATATTACCAACCGTTTTCAAATGATATCTAAAAACTTCAACTTAAACAAAATTCAACAAGATCGAAAATTCATGCCAATTGATATAAACGGAACTTGGGAAAAAATCCGCAGAATCGCGAGCAAATATTTTAAATCTCAAACCACTCCAAGAAAAAATTTTTTCTAAGATAAGACCGGACAACAATATTTTAAATACCTGTATCTACCAAACAACAAAACAACCTCGGAGCTTATGCAAAGGGCACTGAGAATTGTGGAGGGATGGTAACAAGGAAAACCTTACTGTTAATCCTAGAAAAAATGCGCTAATACCCTTCACTAGACGAAGGAAGCGGGGTGATTTAAAATCTCCTCACTTTTCGGTACCACACTCGGCTATGTTCAGGGGGTAAAGTACCTTGGATTAACCCCCGGATTCTAAGTTTAAAACCCCCAATCCACATATGCAGAATGTGATTAATAAGGGCAAAATGGCTCTTTTAAAAACTACCAAAAGAGCTGTGGGGAAGAATTTTGGGGGGTTCCCCCCCCCGCATAGTACACTGGTTGTACACTGCTGTGGTAAGACCCATTATTTAAAACCCCCCCGGGTTTAACTATCTGGTGGGAAAAAACAGAGAAAAACAGAGCTGGGGGTTTTCCAAACCCAGCGACTAGCATGTCTCTGTATAACGGGAGCCCTTTTTTAAACACTCCAACTGCAGCCATGGAAACCCTACTAAGCCTCCCCCCCCTTTGGGATAATTATTAAGGCGGAGGCGAGGGGGGGGGGCATACAGGCTGAAATGTAACGGCAACTGGTGCTCTGGGCCTGCCCTAGGACACACCAGAAAAACGAGCAGTATCACAAACCCAATATTTGAGATGGGGAGTGATACAATGCCAAAACGAATAAATACACACAGACCATACAAAACCCAGCTTACCGGGGGGGGTAGTGAGCGATCTCCTGGTCAGTTTGGGGAATTTGGGTTTTGGGGATACCGAGGGGTCCAAGACTGACAATGGAGCCGGCGCAGGAATACAGGGGATGACCCCCAGGTTCAATGCTTATGCTTCCCTGGGGAAATATGCCACTGTTTTCCAGGCGGAAATATATGCCATTGAACTTTGTCTGCGAGAGAACTTGGGGGAGGAGATATAAGGGCAGGGACATTACTATCTTTCTGATAGTCAAGCGGCCATAAAAGCTTTGGCATCCCAACAAGTCAACTCAAGGTTGGTTTGGAACTTTTTTGAAGCCTCCCAAACCTGGCTAACCACAACAAAGTTACATTTCCCGGGTGCCAGGACACAGGGGGAAAAAAAGGGCAATGAAAAAAAAAGACTCCCCGGCCAGGGAGGGCCGCAGCAATGTTTGTGGGTCCTGAACCTGTTTTTGGGGAAAAACCCAAAACCTGGTTCGTGGCTACATGACTCGGGGGATTCAAACACAACATCAGTCAACTGGAACCACATTCCAAGGCAAAAAAAAAAGTAAATCAATGCTGGACTCACCATCGAAAGCATTGACAAGTGAACTACTAAAACTAAATAGGAATCAGATTAGATAGTACAGGATTTAAAAAACCGGACACTGCACCCTAAGAAAAAAAATGCACACTATGGGCATCTATAGAGAAGAACCCATTTGCAGACTATGTGACGAAGAGGAAGAGACAGCCTCTCACATCATATATGAGTGCCCCACCCTTTTTTACTGGAGAACAAACCAAAACCTCATGGTTAAAAACCCCCCCACCAGGGGGGGCTGGGGGCCAGAAAAGAACAGTAAAAAAAGGGTTTTTTTCACCTGTCTAAGGTGACAAACCTTTTTAAAGAAAAAAACAAAAAAGATACAACAAGCCCTGTAGGCTGCAGTGTCGAGGCGGACAAAACCTCAACTTGTGTATTTACTTTATCAATCAATCAATCAATCAATCTACCAAATTCCCGTGAATTTGGGAAATTATTTTTCGGGGAAACAAATAATCCACTTAAAATCTAAGTTAAAGAAGACATTATTTATATGGAACGAGGTGGGGGAAAAACGAGGTCAGGGTTTGAAGAACATGCATGGTCAAAACATCACGGCCTATAGTGGTCTGAAGCAAAATTATTCATAAATTCACTGGAAGAAAAAAAAAAAAAAAGCTGCAATAATTTTTAAAAACCAGAATGTATTTACAAGCCTAGTATCGATATTTAAACATCTTGCTACCGTCGTTAAACCGTAAAAAATCAGTCACAACAATGAACGGTATATAAGTCGAGCTTTTAAAGAAATCTTTTTTGTTTTGCTTGAAAAGAAGTTTT
>JAHBCN010021067.1:0-14483 GCA_019359885.1 Listronotus oregonensis | reverse complement strand
ATGTTGCTAATATTATAGTTCCTTTAAGTTATAAAAAAACCCCGGAAACTCATATAAATCAATAGGGGGACAATAACAAAAATTTGTAGTAGAAAGTATTATTTTACTACTGTCAGTACTAGTTTTAAAAAAGGGGGGTTTTTGTTTCTTTTGGATAGTGCTGCATATATGTTGAATGCAGGACGACAGTTAAAAAGAACATTTGATACTTTAGTTATCGATAAGTCACCTGCGTGTATTACGAAATTTAAAGATATGTGTTATAATGTCGCATTACCGCCAAATATGCTATTACAAGGTAGGGAATATGGCTATCAGCAGTTAACATACTCGTATAAAACCATATAAATTACAATAGGGAAAAAATATTATCAAAGTTTACAAGATGATCTTTAAGTGTGAAAAAGTAAAGAAGTTATAAATCTCCCAAATGTTAAATCTGATTTTTTTTTTTTGAAAATTTTAAATCTTCCGGATGTGATTGAACAGTTATAAAAACCAAATGCCCACCTAGTGTCCTTATTTTATGTATTTCAAATTACTATAGACAAGCTTCAATTTCCCCCAATAAAATTGGTGAAAAAAAAAAGGGGGTAAAAAAAATCTTGGAAAGAAATCCAGGATTTTTAGAAATAAAAATTTTTTTAGGCATTACAAAATAAAAGAACTGACTTGTACAAAAATTTTTTGATTTCCTTATGTTCAATCTGTGATGTCGAAAGAAGTTTTTTAGACTTAGAGATATTTTAAATTATAAAAAAACCCCAATTTTTTTCCGAAACCAATTTTTAAAAAAACGTTAGTTATATCATGTAATGCAAATAAATTGTGAAACACTTTTGTTTTTTTTTTTTTATTATTTTTTTTATTTATTTATAATTAATATATCTTTAATACGCACGCCAATGAATTTGCTAGACATAAAAAACGTAGGGGGAATGTTTCCGTCCCGAAATCCGGGCCCTATTAATTACACTTATATGAGACTTAAAAAGAGATATAAAAAAAATCTGCAGTCTAGACCTTCTTTAAAAACAGGTACGAGTTTCTTCAAGTGGACTGTATAAAAGTGGCACTACATGTTGCCAAACTGGAAACTGCAAAGGAAGGGATTATACGGTTTGCCTACAGTTTTTTTATGGCTAGAAAAAGAAACTTCATTGGATGTAATAAAGGTAAAACTTGTGGAAAAAGCCATTTCCCGGACATGGAGACAGTATTACAGGCAGACATATTTACTGACTTGAAAAGAAAACCCATATTATTTGGAAGCAGCTGTGGCTTTGGATGTAATGTGTAATGAATGTAATAATGATCAATTTAAACACATTTCCAAAAATAGTGTCCTCACGGTTATACGATTCTTTATTTTACAAGACTTGACGCTCATAATGAATGAGTTTTTTACGGTGACGAGGGCCTTTGGAATATTCAGCTAAACAAGATTTTTGGTATCCTAATTTAATAGAAACTTTTTTATTATTAATTTTACGAAAAAAAGTTATTTCTCATGAAAAGTTCTGCATGCTCTAAAAACTAAAATACAATCATTATATATTAATTTTTTTCAATCCTATACGAGGTAAGTCAAAAAATACGAATTTTAGTCGTTATTTTTATAGTAGTAGTAAAGTAAAGTACGTTTGTATTTAACAATATCAAAAATTGTTATTATGAAAAGTTGTTCGGACTTAAAAATCACGTTTAAATATGCACTTGCATTAATTTATAATACTTTTTTTTATTTCTCAAAACACCTCCAGTCGAACAACGAAAATGTAACTGTAATTATTGTACATCTAATATTGGATGCTCTGCCAAGAAATATCAGAGAGTAAATATTGTACATATATTTTGGAATGCTCTGACAAGAAATATTTGACATTGGTATTCAATCATCAGTTGTATTTAGCGAAATTTGGTAGAAATGAGTAGAAATGCCAACAAAATTTGTTGATTTTTTTTTCAATTAGAAGGATGTAATTGCATATTTAAACATAGTTTTTAATTTCAAACAACTTTTTATTATAACAATTTTCGATATTATGAAATATAAAGGTACTTTACTTTTAAGCAAAATTAATATTTTTTGACATACCTTGTATAAAATTGTAAAAATTTGGTATCTGTTGATTGCATTTTAGGTTTCAGAACATGCAGAACTTTTTATAAAGAATAACTTTTTTCGTAAAATTGATAATAAAAAAGTTTCCCATATGTTGTGTTCACTATCCAGGAACTGTTTTAAACAAATGTATCTGCTAGTCAATCAATTGTTCATTTGCAGTATACCAGCCATTTTTTAACCAAAACTTCCTCTTTGGAAATCTAAAATTAATATATTACATGTAAATTTTGCGCTCAGTAAGGATGCAAAAATCCAAAGACAAACTATTATAATGTATGTTATCTTATAAAATTACAATAAAAATCATTTTAGCCTTAATTTTTCTAGGTTATTTACCCAATAAAATATTTTCACTATATAAAATGGGGTACTTACAAAACGAAAATAATATCTTCTGCTGTACTATATCTTCTAGGAATTGGAACACTCTCACGCAACAAGACATAGTTCATTAAACTAAATTAAAGCATTATAAATGGAACACTTAACTAAAATAAAACGAAAGATACTAAGCCAAATCTAATCCAAAAAGTAAACAAAACATTTACGAAAAACTCTTGTTTATACGACAACCCTTTCTATTCCATGAAAACAACAAAGAAAACAAAACAAATGTCAATTTTGATTTGACAAGTAGAAGCAACCATGGCGTCTTACATGCCGTCCTCGTAAAATTGGATGCGCTGTGGTTGAAGCGCTTCTATTTCTCTGAGCAAAACGCGTTTGCTTAAATTTTAATTTGTATATGAAGTGTCTGGCAAAAAATCTCTATCCTGAGTAATAATAATTAATAAGTGAAAATATTCATGTCAATATAATGACCTATAAAATAAACATGCCTTTTTTCACATCTACAGAAAATTTCATGTATTGTATTAAGCTTTCTGTCAAACTTTATATATTTCATAACTAAAACGGCATAATTTTTAATTTAATAGTTTCACCCAGCCGTAAAAGTTTCTTACCGTATCGCAGCCGGATCTCACCCGGTTTTGAAGTAATAACCAATATTTTTTTCTCATACATAAATTAAAAATAAAAATATTTTTAAAAAGTTCGTGTACGTAAAAAATAATCCAGGTTTTCAAGAAATAACAAGTAAGAATAATAACTGTAGGCATCACAACAAGTCCTGGGAGAACGCAACAGTGTAACTCTCTTGTGGGTACCAGGACATTCGGGGATAGAAGGCAAAGAAAAAGCGAATGAGCTAGCGAGACAGGGATCATCCTCACCATACTTTGGGCCAGAACCTGCCCTTGGTGTGACCAAAACCACAGCACGAGGGCAAACAAGGGAATGGATCCGAAAGAAACAGGAAGAATACTGGGAAAACCTCAGTAGAAATAGACATGGAAAAAGCTTTATAAGAGGCCCATTCAAAAGAACGAAGGAAGAACTACTCAGACAAAGTAGGAAAAAACTTCGCATAACAGTAGGGTTGCAAACGGGGCATGATAACCTAAGAGGACACCTACACAAGATAGGCTCATACAATGGGGACCCAAGTTGCAGAATGTGCGACGAGGGGGAAGAAGCAGCCTACCATATTAGCCATTTTTTTCGTACTGTTTTTTGTAAACAAGCATGTTAAAGGGCCTGTAAACACACAATTAAAATAAAAAAATACTAAAGAAAGTACAGTTATTGAAGAAAAGAAATACGAAAATAAAGAAAAAAGTGCCTTAATTAGCAAGTAAGTTTTTTTTAATCGATTATTATTATGATATTAGCACGAAAAGGAACGATGAAGCGGTGTTATTATGGAGTATATAAGAGTGATACACGCTATAAATCATTTAAATACAATACATATTATTTTATATAACAATATAACAATTGTATATATGTGGTAGGCATAATTAGAATAAAATTATAGATACTTTTTGTATGGTAAAGAAGTAATGATGGCTAACCTCTCAATCAGCTCACTTCTTTTTCCTTTTTGAGGACGTCCATGACATTTGAGCCACCTTTTTAATTGCGTACAATTATGGGCTTTAACTGAATTATAAATCAGTGAAGCACCATCAACGATTTTTTCTAGTATATGATTTAATTGGGGAGATAATACTGCATTCCCAGCCATTGTCGATCAAAACAGTACGAAACTTTTGAATTGCCGCTATTTCAACATGGCGACTGCGCTTGCGCTTGTCACATGATGAAAAGGCCTATAAATAATACATATGATAATTGATATTTTATACAGGGTCCTGCAGCTCACCTCCCGTCTTATATAGCTCATTTATTATTTAATGTAAAATTTTCATATTTTGCAGACGTTACCTTTAACCTACGGTGCATTTCAGGAAAATAATTTTGGTTATACAGGGTGTCACAAAAAAGTGTGACGTCACGTGACGTTTTTTAAATGGAACGCTGTGTATTTTTTTGTAGGTACCTCTTGTAGTCATCTATCTTCCTCTAAAATTTTGTTAACATCGGTTTAGTAATTTCAGAGAAAAATATAAAAAAACTGTTTTGCATTGAATTTAAAAATGAATAAAAATACCAATAGTGCTTGAATTAATGGAATCAAACAACAAACTTATTAAGTAACGTATTATCAGTCGCTTAGGTCATGTTTGGTTAATTCGAACTGTACAGGATGTCCCAAATTTAGTGTCAAACTCTTCAAATTTGAAAGCACTTTATTTTTCTTATTTTAAATATAAGCCCCTGTATATTTTTAAGTCGTTAGATGCAGAAATAAAAAACAAACATTTTTCTAATTATAACCTTATCGAAATTCCTAACACAATAAAAGTTATTCGTTAAAAACTTATTTTGGCATCTATTTTAATAGTAATACCACCGAACATAAACAAGTCGGTGGTAATACCATTGATTGAAAATAATAGGTGGCTATGAAAAACAATTTATTGACATTGAAGTTTATTTAACTAACAGAATCTTATTTTGCCAGATTATAAAAATTTGAGTAAATTATTATTATTTATTAATTAAATTAAATTAATTAAAAAAAACCTTAAATGTTAAATAAACCTAATTTTTAATTTATAATACCTTTTGGCTAACATTTATGTAACTTTAACCAATTTTTAGGTAATAATGAACGTTATTAGGAAACTCTTATGTCAATAAGTTGTTGCGTTAGAAAGTAATACTTTGCACTTTAATGAAAAGAAGGTGTAAAATAAACACAAAAATTTTCAAGAGATGTTCATAAAATATTATGTGCCTTTTTATTGTAAAAATCAAGAATTTTGTACAAAAATAAGGGAAAATAAAGTAAAAATGAGGTTAGTTTGATTTTCAAAATTCATGATGAATATCTCGAATATGAAATGTTTCCGACTTAATTTTTTTCTAGATTCGTGATTAGCGCTCCGAAAAAGCCCCTTATACCAAAATTAGTCAAAATAAGCGTTGCCGCAACTATCCAGAAAATTACCAAAAATTATTCTTGAATTACTTACTGTTTTAAAAGCAAAAAAATAATTTAAATTCTAAATATTTTTATATTTTAAATAATTTGGTTTCAAAATATTTGAAAAACGGTGAGCGATTTATCACCAAAACGTTGATAATTTCTTATTTTTTATTTAACTTTTAAAATAATTTTGTTTATTTTCAAATTCATAAAAATCAATTGAGCTTGTGCTTGCTGGTGAGAAATCTCACAATACTTTTTAGTAAATTAATCCGCCACATCGCTAAAGGTAAGGTCTACATTTGTAATTTATGTCCAAGAAAATATCAAATATCACTCATTGTCGACCACAATAAGTCCGGTTCGTTGATTGACAGTTACCTCCCAGCCAAAATCATCAACACTCACTGAACATTAACACCGAATAAAAGAGACAAAGCAGCTCCCTCTTTATCGCGCAATAAACGGTTGTCAGCAACTGTCAGTTTTTTTTTGGTATTTTGCTTTATGTCAAAAATATGTTTTGCATTTAAACATGAACGCCTAGACAGGTCGTTATTATAAGGCGTTTTTACCTTCCGACATAAAATTGTTGGTTGTTTCAATCCAACAAATTCATAATCTAAATACAATTTGCATACCCATATAAAGCCTCATAAGGGCTTGTGTCCCCAACATAACTGGAACTTGGCACCCCGTGTTGCCATTTTTCAAGCAGATTCGTACATTAATTGATGTAAAATTGAGTATTTTAGCCAGTATTAAAACATCAGTAATTTATAAAGTACAGCTGTTATATCTAATCTTATTATATTTATACTAAGAGAAACATGTATCGGTTTATAAAATGTATAATACCTTTAAAATCAATAAGGACGGGAATATTAGACCATCGTATAAATTTTTTAATCCGACGATGTTGTAAGAAAAGAGTTGGAATAAAGAAATGATGTCAAATTAATCGTGTGACTGTCTTTCTGTCATCGGATTTACAAAACATCATATTTGTTTATGGGCGGCGGTACGGGGTTATCTAAAATTATTAATAGAAGTTTTTGTTTTAATATACTAAAATATGAAGGTATTAACATTATATATAAATTAAATGCAAACTAGAAGCCTACATTACAACCTTTATAGCCTTTTTTTCTTTGAACTTTTTCATCTTTTATTTTTTTAATTTAAAAAAGTTTTTGGTAAATAGAATTGCAAAATTACAGAATTAAATTGCAAAAATATTGTCACTACTTAGTTATTAGTTGTTACCTAGAGATTTCTTCTTTGTCAGAATATATCTTTTAAGCTGTATTACTTGTTTTTTTGGGGTTTTTCGGTCATTTTTTAAATAAAAATCAATGTTTAATTGACGTTTCGGTTTATTTAGTTAAACCATCACCAGAATATCTAAAAATATTTTTCTATTATTGTATTTAATTAACATGATGAATTTTAAGAAAAGTATGATTGTATATAATTTGTAAAGTAAACACTTACCAACTATATTGTAAAAATTACAAGCACTAGATAACATTCTACTAACATTCTTGTTCAGTGGTTGATATAATACTAAAATTTTTATCTTTTTAAAAACTATGAAGCAAACATTTGCATTACCTAGGTTAATTTATACAAAATTGTTTTATTGGGGTGCAAAAATCTGGGTTTTTCCTTTTATTATTTCTATTGCAACAATAAATTGTTGTAAATAGAGCTTAGACCCTCCGTGTCTGTTCTGAAATTTACGGTATTTTGCGTTTTTTTAATGTGAATCATTTCTTTAATGTTCCATTTTTTATTATTTCTTTCAAATTCCAAAATATTAACATTGTCAAAGTCAAAATTATGCAAGTTATCAAGTGCATGATTTGACAGGGCTGTGTGGTTACTGTTAGGATATCTTATGCTTTTTTGATGTTCTTTAACTCTGTTTTTTAAGTATTGTCTTGTTTGGCCAATATATGTTTTTGTGCAATCACGGCAGTCGATTTTGTATATTAAATTTGTTTGATTAGGGTTTTCGATTGTAGGTTTAAGTTTTGTAAATAGATTATTAGAATTATTGTTAGGTTTTTCTGCAATTTGTATTTTATAAGGTTTAAGAACATGTTTAATTTTTTGTGTTATATTAGGGACGTATGGAAGGGAAATATATTTTTTATTTTCAGATGTATTTTCATTGTCTTTGTTAGAATAATTGTAAATTTTATTTATTCGTGCTTTAATGATCGGTTCAGTAAATTTAGTTGGATAGTTATTATTTTTTAGGATTTCCCGAACTTTTTTCAAATTGTTTGGTCTATGATTTCCACTGGATAACTTTACAGCTCTGTCAACCAATGAATTTACTACACTTCTTTTATACTTAATTGGACATTTTGAATTAAAATTTAAATATCTACCAGACCATACCTGTTTTGTAAACCAATTTGTTTTTATTTTTCCATTATCTTGGTAATGTATAGTAAGATCTAAAAAATTTATTGATTTATTGTTTTCTGTTTCATGTGTGAACTGTATTTCAGGATGAAAAGAGTTAAATTTATTTAATGTATATTGAAGTTTATTTTGTGGAATACAAAGAATGCAATCATCAACAAAACGTTTGAAGAAATGTGGCTTATAATTTAGGGATTTAATGATGTTTGTTTCTAAATTCTCCATTACAAGATTTGCAATGGTGGCCGAAATTGGGGAGCCCATTGCGACGCCATATATTTGTGAATAAATTTTTTTTTGATATTGAAAAAATGTTGATGACAAACATAGTTTTGTTGCTTCAATGAATTCATTTTTTGGTATTGTTGTGTTATTTTTTATTTCATCCCATTTTTTTATAATGGTGTTAATTGCTAGGTCTATGGGGATTTTTGGGTGTATAAAGATACTATGTCAAAAGAAACCAATATATGATTTTCAGGTATTGTCTGATTTTTTATAAAATTATGAAAATCCCAGGAATCTTTTATGTGATATTGAGTTTTTCCGAGAATGTTTGCAAGTATGTCTGATAGATACTTAGAAAGATTATAGGTAGCAGAGCCGACGGTACTAACAATTGGTCGTAAGGGTATATTTTTTTTGGGTGTAATTTAGGTAATCCATATATATATGGAGGGTGGCCATTATGAGAGATTAGTTTTTTTTATTGTTTTTTCTATATATTTCTTTTTAACCAATTGTTAACTATTGTTTTAAATTTTTTGGTTTGTATTTTATTAGTTAGGTCTGATGATTCTTTTTTATAAGTTTGGCTGTCATTTAACAAATCTAACATCTTTTATTATATTCTTCTCTATCCATTATAACTGTTTTGTTACTTTTTCTGCAGAAAGAATTTTATAAATTTTGATTTTTACTTAAGAATTGTTTGGTTTCTTTAAAAAAAAATTTAATTGATTTTTTAATGTTTTACTAGAGTTTTTTATTTTTTTTTTTATAATTTGTTAATATGTTTGTGATTTTATTTCGAATTAATTCCTTTTCATTTAAATAAACCGAAACGTCAATTAAACATTGATTTTTATTTAAAAAATGACCGAAAAACCCCAAAAAACAAGTAATAAAGTTTAATATTGCAAACGGTCAAGAAAACAAAACCAAATATCTTTTAAGGATTTAAAGGTGTGGTTCCTTCCACGCGGCCGTCGCATGCGACTAACGCAATGCGACTAACGCATGCGGCCGCCGTTTAATCGGGTGGTTTCTTAGGACCGCGGCTCAAACTCGCGATAGCAAAATTATTAGTGAAAGGGAATAATCTTTGGTAAGAGTCGTGATGGATAATCTAGCAATATATTTATTATTAGAAGAAGGAGGAAGAGGATGACGAAATACTATTACAATTAGCCAATCTGAAACATAGCAATGCCTCTATAAATCCAATATTTCAGCAAAGACGCAATGAGGGTTGTTATACTACATTAATAAATCGACATCTGCAAATTTAGAAAATATTTTAGAGTGAATAAAGCAGAGTTTAGTTTTATTCTTGACTTAATAAAAGATGATATAAAGTCCGAGCCAGACAACAGAGTTGAATATCCAATAACCCCAGAGGAAAAATTAGCCATTGTATTAAGGTAAATCTGTACAGGGTTAACCAAACTCGAGTCTTATCATTAGGATCTCGGAAACTTGAAGAGATACGGGTCGGTTAAATGAAGGCAAAGTTGCGCAATATGATGTTAATCAAAATGCCACCTTAGAACTTTAAAATTTTCGAATACTTACTTTTGGAAAAAACCGATTTTTCGCAATTTCGTTTTTATTTTTTTATGACTTTATTTGAATCGATGTAACAAAATAACTGTCACATTTCCATTGCTACTTTTCATGTTCTACAAGATAGTGTTATTAGATTTATACACCGACGATTCGTCTTTGAGCTGTCATCATCAACTGTTTTTTTTTTTTAAATACGGCTCTGGATTTTTTAATTATGTATTTTAGGAGCCATTAAGTTCCCAAAACCAATAATGTATTGCACTTATTCGAAAACTTTATATTAATAGCAATTTTCATAACAAACCATATGTTAGAGAGAGTCAGACAATATATTTTTGGCGGGATCTTGGGAAAACATTAAACTGATTTTTTTGAATAAGTGCGAAACATAATTGGATTTGGGATCTTAAAAGCTTTTAAAATACTTAATAGAAAATCCAGGATGTCATTTAAAAAATAAAGTTTCAATTTTTAACAATTAAAAAAATACACCGGATATTCCACACAAAACAACCCAAACAAAATATCAGTCGCAGACACGACTGCGTCTACACTGCTTTTTCAGCAGTCCAGTCGCATCAATCGCAGTCGTTGACAGCGGACGCATACGACGCCGACGGCCGCTTGGAAGAAACCAGGCACATTTAAAAATATTAGTAGGAGTGCTTTGCCGCTAACGTAGTGCGTTAGACGGATGCGGCGGCTGCGTGGAAGGAGACATACCTTAAGAATTAAAAAGTTAAGCAGGTGCATAGGAAAGAAGTTGACAATTTTTCTTATTAGAACTATGTATTGAAGCGGGTTTTTAGCATTGCATACTCCATTTTTCTATTGAAATTTCTGGCAACCGTATATATCTGATTACCAAACTATTTTTTTTAAGTTAGCACGTAAAATGATCTAAAGCATATTTTTCTGTTATTAAGTGGTAACTAATTGGACCCACCACACATTTGAGCACATTGAAATGTGTTTTTAGTCTGTTAAAGTGAGGGCCTTCCCTAATTAAACAATAATTTAATTTTATTAAACAATAGAATGTTTTCTGATTTTTTAAGAAATGAACTTACACAAGACCTAAATATTTTGAGGTTTGAGGGGAAAAGGAAAAACTCTGTAGATAGTAAATTCCACAGTCTAGATACTCCAGTAAAGATACGGAACAAGTGAAAACTTCGGGGCCTTTTAAGTTGGACTGTAAAAAAAGCATAGTAGTAATACTTCGTAGTGATCTAGGAAAGAAGGATTTATACTGGCTAATTTCTCGGAGCTGAAGCCGTAAAAATATCAGTAAAAGGGCGACAAATTTTTAAAAGTCGGTTGGCAAAGAAAATAAGTTTTTCCTTAAGAGTAAGATAATCAATAAATCGAGCGATTCTTCTCGGAATAAAATCACGAATGCTAACAGTTGTGGGAGAAGCCATTCCCAGACATGGGAACAATATTTCAAATATGGGATACATACAAAGTATACAGATTATAAAGAAAAATCCTGCCTGTTGGTTTAGTTTTAAGTTCCTCATTTTTTCCATACGTGTCAAATAAAAGCATTTTTCTTTACTTTTAGTAACAACGGAGGTAATTTAATTTGTACAAAAAATTTGGATTATATATACTAGAGCAATGATCGATATACAACATATAAATCGTCGAATAGAGGATATATTATAGAACCGGTTAAAAAACCAAAATTTAAAGAAGTTTTGCAGTATGGGTCACTTGAGCTGTCTATCTTAATGCTTATTTTTAAAGAAAATTATTTTGTTAAAGTGCCAAACCTATTTTTTTTTATTCTGTCTAAAGTATTTTTTTTTTTTTTTTGTATTTTTAATTGATTGAATTTTGTACCTAATTGTTAATTTAACCCATGGTTAAGTTCGTTGTCAAATTTAACAACAAGGTCGTCCGTTGATCGTATAAATAAATTATTGCATAATATTTACAATTTCCACGACGTTTCAGCGAGAGTTTTGGAAAATGTATAAAAGACAGATTTTTACTTATTTTTATCTAACTGTTTTTCTTGATAGAAACTCATGATGTTTAGATGCCACTAAATATATATATTTTTAAATTTTCTATCGACAAAAAAGTAAGCGTAAGTGAGGAAAATACTTTTAATCGTACAAGACGAAATTCGTACCCATCTTTTATTTACCATCTTCAAGATGCTGTTAACGTACCTGACGATTTGCACAAAGTTCTCATAAGATTTAGTACTGTCGGCTTTGGCATTTGTATTTTATTTAAGAAACCGGATAAGCCATTTAACAAAGACCAGAAAGAAGGGGTTTCCGGACCCTTTAAAATCTTATTTTTATAGAAAAGAAAAAAATATTTATATGAAAGCTGAGGATTTTTCATGAAGATTTTCATGGTTAAAATAGAAAAACAAATGATGATCGGAAAAAACAAAATCACTACAACTTCGTTATTTTAAATGGAACACTCCTGTATATTTGAAAATTCAAATTCTGCTGACTTCCCTTTTAAAATATATATATATATATATATATATATATATATATATATATATATATATATATATATATATATATATATATATGAATATATATATATATATATATATATATATATATATATATATATATATATATATATATATATATATATATATATATATATATATATATATATATATATATATATATATAAACTTATCTATGTTCGGATAAACGAGTTGCAAGTTATTTGAATTTAAAATCTGTTCTTATAAGCCATAGTTAGCCATGGATACAACCCAAAGTTTGGCAAAGTTAAGTCGCGTTAGCCATGGTTCATCTTGGAAACCAAACAAAAATTGACTTCTGTCAAATACTTTTATATTTTACTTAGCTGTAATTATTGTAAAGTTCGAAAAAATAAAATGCTATATAGATTTTAAATGTAAATAACTTGCAACTCATTTATCCGAACATAGATAAGATATATATATTTAAAAAGAGGAAGATTGGCAGATTTGGAATTTTCAATCATATACAGGGTGTTTCATTTAAAATAACGAAGTTGATAGTGATTTGTTAATTTTCCGATCATCATTTGTTTTTCTATCTTACACCATGAAAATCTCCATGAAAAATCCTGCAACTTTCATATAAACTATTTTTTTCTATCTATAAAAATAAAGATTTTAAAGGGGTGCGGAGTTATACGGGAAAACCCTGTACGTTACGTATGATTCAGTTTATTTTTCAAGCTTTTTGCTCTAATAATTTATAATTTAATTAATCGATTAAAACCATGCAAAAAAACTACAAAAACAACTAAAAATTAAAAAAATACAAAACAAAGAAAATGTGTATGGAATAAAGTTATAACCCCCAATACAAAAACTAAGGTATCATGCATGGTAAGCTCGATTCATTAAAATATTTATAACTTAATTAATTATCGTGCTACTAGTATGAGAAAATGCAGTAATCAGAATAAATAAGAATAATAAACAATGACCTTTTTTATCATTTAGACCGAGTAACAATAAAATTAGTACACCTTTTATTTACTTAAATAAAACATTTTTTTAAAAATTTTAGGCAAATTTAAAGTGTAATTGGCTGCCAAAGTCATTGCCAGATAAGGGCACTCTCTTGTCTTGTGTCAAACCTATGATCACGAACCAAGTTTGCCTCTTGTCTAGACAAGATAATAAACAAGACTCTTATCTTACAGGTTCTACACTAATGCTCATACCTCAGCTAGCCCGGATAAATATGCAAAATAGAAAAACTAAAGTTTGCTTACTTAGCTGTAGTCGTAGTAAGATTAGCCCATTAAGCCCAGATGTCTTGCAGGCTTTTAACAAGTTAATTGCACATTTATTTTTTAAAAATTTAAAATTTCTTGCCATTTTTTAGTCATTTCGTATAGATCGTACGGTCACCGGTCGGGATATTTAAAACTGAAGCGGATACAAACGAGGTAAATTTTTATTTTAACAGAATGATCTTATTTAAAGAACTGTAAACGACTTGGATTTTTATTTTAAAATACAAAAACTTAATGTCCAAAACAGTGTAGGCTGATTGCAAAAAAAGTCCAGGAGGTTGCGCTGCCTCCGGTAGTAAGATACTTTCCCGAGAAAAAAAAATACCATTTAAGGTTCATGTCTGGCCGTTTCAATCTGAGGTCACACAAAAACAAAACCAAAACTTTTTTGGTAGATTTTTCATGGATTTTAAGCGTTTTGTTATGGTCGGTAATGCATACAGGTATAGTCTGTCTCAAAGTATATCGTTATGGCTTTTGACGGACCATACCCCAATAGACCTTTAACGATTTCATTACTTATTGTTATTGGGTAAACCCATTTGTTCATAAGAGCAGGGGTGGGCCAGGTATTTCTTGAGTATTAACCATTAGGCATATAAATATTTTGGCTAATATTTTAGTGGCAATGGGGGATATTATTATTAGTGAAGAATTGAACAAAAGAAAAAAACGTAGTGATTTTCAATCTCACCGGGTAGACAATAGTGATCAGGGCCTAATAAGAAGAAAAAAAAATTGTCTTTATGAAAGCGGAGTTATTCTCCTTGGAAAACTGAAAAAGAAGCAGACGAAGACGAAACCAATATAAATATTACCGTGCAACCCTCCATAGAGTTTTTGTAAAATGGGATTTAAATACCACAAAATAGAAAAAGAAAAAAAATGGAATCACACAGATTAGACTTGGAGATTTAATTACCTTCAAGAAATTAAAAAATAGGTTAG
>JAHBCN010021066.1:0-14513 GCA_019359885.1 Listronotus oregonensis | reverse complement strand
AAAAAATTTTAGTCTTGAAAAAAAGAAAATTTAAAATAGTTTTAAAAAAGGGAACTATGTTATCTTTAAATATGAGCAAAAATATTTTCCAGGCTTGGTAGAGAACAGCGAATTAAACTCGTTCTACATAAAAGCCATGGAAAAAGTTGGAAGTCACTGGAAGTGGCCTCATCATAAGGATGAGATTTGGTATGATTTAAATGAAAATATTTCCAAAATAGAGCCTTCTCAGTTCATTAACAAAAGGGGATTATTTTTTGTTCCAGAAATCCAGAATATGAAATGATAATGCATTGGTTACTTTTTTTAAATTTTATACCGGTGTATATCTTTATTTTTTTTAAAGATTTTTTAAATTATACGTTAAATAACCACCCTGTCTATTTGTTTTACTTTCTCGTCATAAAATAAAATACAACAATCTCTGATAAGCCGGTATTAGATTAAGCTTAGGCCGGCGTTAGATTAAAAGATTTTTCGTAGGCTGGTAATGGCAAAAAGTGATACATTACCAAATATTTTTCTTTTTTTAAACAAAACAACTAAATTTTTATTATTTCTTTATTTAAATCGACAAAAAACTCTTTAATTTACCTAAGAAATATTAAATTTATACAAAATAGGCAATGTTTTTATCAATCTTAGTAGGTAAACCTGAAATTTCGCTAACTAGGCCGGTAATACCCCATTTTACCTTAATACAAATAAATAATTGGTCAATTTTTTGTCCAATGAGCCCACTGATTTTAATAAAATTTAACATTAAGGGTTTTTTGGTGCTGATCACGCATTTGAATCAGTTTTTTGTGGTAACCCGTAGTTTTTTTAGTTATAAAACCCTCCTTTGTCTTAACCACAAATCTGAAGAATTTTTAATTCGTCCATAATTCTTTTTTCATTATCACACAAAACAAGTCACAGAACATAATTTAAATTTAAAAAATGGATGCTTTTTGGTTGTTTCGTTTATCATTTTCTAAAAAAGAAGTTTTTTTTTAGTGTTATTGGTAATTTTTGACTTACCTGGCTCACTGCAAGTTAGGTTTGACGTCGTTATTCTTCATCGAGAAGACTAAGTTTGGCAACATTGGTGTACATTTGTCACTCTAAGATTTCTACCATTTGGTTTGTTTGAAAAAGTTGTGTTTGCAACCTGCTGTTGCCAAAGTCAAACCAGTGTTGGCGATATTGTACTGACTGTTTTATATTGTAATGGAACAGTATTAATATAAATAGACACGTTTTTTATTTAAATCTATTGTAAAAACTCAATATTTATTATTGCTGTTGTTTTTTTTTTAATTATTTTTGTTAAATTCTCAACCTTTTAATTTTATTTTTTTCATGCATAATCTTTGTAAATGTGGCCCGGTCCATTAAAAAGTAATAAATAAAGAAATAATTTTATTATTTATTTCTTTATTTATTAAGATAGTTGTTTTGGGCCGTTTGTCACTAGCTTGGATACTATCACATTTTTAATAAAAATTTGTCCGCTGAAGTGCTCATGCCTAAAAATAAGGGAAGTATCATTAAATTGCCTTTTGGGGCACACATTTTTAATAAAATCTATTGCAAACGCATATGCATTGCCAAATAATTTTCAGACACTTGCATTTTTCAATTATAATCTCCCCAGTGCTTGAATTATTTTCGGAAATTTTTCGGAAGGAACGCAGAGGAGTCCAATTTTCACAAAATTACAGCAGTAAATTGCACTGTAGAAATTGAAAATTGCATCGCAAGTTTATATTGTTGTCGTTTATTCTATAAGTATTTTCTGTTTAATAAAATATTCAAATTTACTTGCTTAAAATTGCAATTCTTAGTTTTCATATTTTACAAAAATGCCCTACTCTTGCTGGCCCCGGGCTTTTTCGCAAAAATGTGAAAACAAACTCTTGCAATTATAAAAAACACATTTCATTCAAAAATTACGGTAATTATTTAAAGCTGCTTATTAGACAAAACAGTTTTAAATTTAGTATAGAAAAATAGACTACTACTAGTTAAGTTTTCCCACTACATAATCTATATAGTTTGACCACGAGAGCTCACTGTCAACATAGAAGCCCAGAAACCGACAATGTGTAACCCTGTCTATCTCAGAGCCCTTCATCTTAAGAGCAAAAAGTTGTACATGGTGCTTTTATAAAACACTATATATTGGGTTTTGGATTCATTGACAATAAGTCTGTTACCCGTACATCAATTATTGAAGCATTCTATTATTTGGTTAGCCCGTCTGACGAGAGAGTCCACTAACAATAAGAGATCTGTGACCATTATAGACGTGTCATCTGCATATAGAATTAACGATGCATTTTTTCCTAAAGGAAAAAATTGCTCTAGATCCTTTATAAATAGGAGGAACAACAAGGGAGATAAAACGCCACCCTGTGGAACACCATGTTTTTGTTTCCTAATTTCAGAGGATACTGTATCTATTTTGACCCGAATTCTTCCGTTCTTAAGAAATGAATACAAGAGATCATTTATACCACCCTAAAACCTAGACTGTGCAGGTTTCTAATAAGAATTGACTGTTTATGCAGTCGAAAGATCGGGTTAGATCGATAAGCAAAGGCAATGGTGAGAGATCTTTATCTAGGAAGGAAAAAATAAACTGAACAAAGTCATAAGAAGCTGTATTTGTTGAGTGGTCATCCAAAAAGCCATGCTGAGCTCTTGATACTAACCTATTGTCAGCCATTTTTTCAAAAATTTTAGAACAAGTTAATAAACCTGTAATGGCACTATAGTTTTTTATAAGTTCTTTGTCCCATTTTTTATAAAGTGCAATTACTTCACCAACTTTTAATCTCTCTGAGAATGTTCCAGTTTTAAGAAAAAGATTATAAAGAAAGCAAAGGATATATTTTATTAAAGTCCCAAAGATATTTAAGTGCAAAGTTATCATCTAGTTTTGGAATTTAGTTACAAAAAATGTATTTTAATTAAGTGTTTTTTGCCCTTTGCAGCTTCTAGGATTATGTATCTTAACCATAGGAGTGTGGGCTTGGACAGAAAAAGATATTTTCAATAACTTGGGGAAAGTGGCTAACGTCGCTTTAGATCCAGCATTCATATTGATATGTGTAGGTAAGTAAATGAAATGGGACAATTAAAAGAAAGAAAATGTCTTTTTACCCTATTTTATTGATGATTGTTTAAATATCTTTACATCTGATATTTTTATTTTTATAATTTAAATAGATTTTATCAAAATTTATTTTTATATAACTATATTAACTCCGCTCTCTCTATCTCTTTTCCGTTTGAATCGAAATAGCCGCACACTATAGTTGCGGTGGTCAATATAATGCCATATAAATAGGAAGCCTTATTTATGTATTGCTTTTAGATCTGAGACAGACTTTTTATTTTATTTCAGGTACTGTAACTTTCATCATAGGATTTACCGGCTGTGTAGGAGCTCTCAGAGAAAACACATGTTTATTAGCAACTGTAAGTTTAGCAACTGTCTTTCAAGACGGATTTATTTTTTGGAAAGTCCTTGTTGGTTACATGTTAAGGGAATCTATATACAATGGGACCGCTTCGGAAAGAAAACTTGTTCAAAAAAATTTAAAATAAAAGAAAGTGGATATATATTGTTAAATAAAGTAGCACTAATATTAGTTAATTTAAACAATACATGGTTACCTTTGCTTGATGCTGAAGTAATTTTATTGAAACTTAAAATCAATTAACGCACCAACCAACAAAATATAAAATATACCACTCACAACAAATGAATTTCAAAAAATCCTAAAAAAGAAGATCTCAGAATCTCTATAATTTTAATTTTAACTATTATTTTATTTTTATATTTTCATCGTAAAAACGGTGACAGACTGAGGGTTTTTCTTTTTTTCTGTTCAGAGGGATGAATAGGACTGAGCACACTCAGTCTCTATGCCCCAGGACCAAGTCCGAAGCGGTCCCAGTGAATAAAGATTTGTTTTGGCGTATACCCAACAAGAACTTTTCAGCTGTCTTCAGATTTTACATAATGTTATAGAGATAAAGGTCACGAACATATCCTAATGTTTTGTTGTATATAATATCATAAAAGAAAACATTTTGTCGGCAAAATATTTTGATTGTATAAAATTTTCTTGCTTGGCAATTTCCTGAATGACATTTACAACAAAACCACTAGTCGTCAGGCGAGAGGTTTTGTAAAAAATGTCATGGACGAAATTGCCATAAAAGCAACAAACTTGAATAAAACAAAGAAATAGTTTGCCTAGAAAATTTTTTCAGAATGATATTTCACAAGACTATTTCACAACACTAACAAAATTTTGTCGCTGAGAAACCATCATGTTGGTTTTATCCAGGTAAGTGCAGGTAATACTTTTGCCCGTAGAAAACAGGTCGTTGCTACGACATTTTGCCAGTGTAAAACACTCTAGTGAAATAGTCCGAATAAAACAGAAGGTTCCAATAGGTATTTTTATAGAGACAGATTATTTCAATTTTGATGTAACTAATAAGTTTATAAATTTATAACCATCATTAAAAATATACTAAGTAACAAGAAAAGGTAAACACCTAGTGACAATAATCCTATTTCAAAAAATTGCTTTTTTATTTTCAATCCAGGGTAAAATTTTACTTATCGGATATGATAATAATAATGATAATTTTTGTCATATTTTTTCTGGTTTTTGAGTTATGAGGCCTCCAAGTGGACTAACCTCTAAATTGACTCTGACTCTGAAATGGGGTAGGCTGTAGCTGGTGCCCTCTACTAGCAATATCAAAAGTATGGACGAATTTGAATTTCTTGCCTCAAAGAAGCCCTTAATCCCCAATTTTGTATCGCTAGGTCTTTTAGTTAAGAAATTATTACAAAAAAACCAAAACAAAAGTAAAAGTTTGACACCCTGTATCTTAGTTATTATCAATTTTGTGATAAGGCAAGTTTACGTTAATTGCATTATTTCGACCTAAGGAATCTGCTGTTGCTCTGTGTCCCATTACTTCTGGGACACCCTGTATATACTGACAACGTAAAGAAAACTGGACTAATTTTGGTGTTTTTTTAACTAAAAATGGACAAGAAATTATTGTAAATATTGTTGTATTTGTTTAATATGTAAGTTCCCAATCAGTGTATGTTCCCATTTGATGGTAATCAGTTTTAAGAAGGAAGAATTATGAGGTAACTTTTCTTAAAGGCCTCATAACTCAAAAACCAGAGTCGGAAAAAACTGATTTTAGATTCGATATCAGCGCCCCAAAAAACCAACAAATGCAAAAATTCCTGAAAAAAATGTTCAAATTTTCAACAATTTCTACGGCCTATCTTGCCCGTTTTTTGGCTGTTTTTGTCCTATTAAAATTTGACGAACTTTTGCTTAGATTTGTGATTTAACAAGTTTATTTTAAAATGCTTTTATTTTACCACACAATAAGATTCTGTTATTGATCATTCGATTTGGCTGAACTCTTAAGCATAAAATTATTAAAATATGTTGTAAGTAGGTGCTTATCTTTCTTTGTCACTCGGTATATTTAAGTCCCTAAATGTTGTTTTTTTTAGTACGCCATATTTCTTTCTGTTCTACTGCTGTTTGAAATGACTGCTGGTATATTAGGATTCATTTTCAAAGACTGGGTGAGTCACTTTCTATGTTTTCTAAACTAGGTCATTGATTGAGTTTCTAAGAATGTATCGGCACAAATTGTAATAGTTTTAATCGGGAGTTTCATAGAATTTGAGGGATGATACTAAAATACAGAGAAATTGGGAGTTACTAAGAATTATTGATAGAGTTTATGGATTGTTTATAAAGTGAAATACATATATTAGACAATATAAATTATCTCTATGTAGGAGAAGTTTATAAAGGAATTTATTTTATTATACATACGTCCGAGTGATGATCGCGTTGTTAAATTTAACAATGGACTTGGCAATTTTTAAAAGTTAACAACGGTCTAGAATGTTTAACAAAACGTCATTGTCAGTGTTATTCAATGATTTTAGTAGGCAACCTGTCAAAATCTGACATTTTGTTAAACATTCTAAACCGTTGTTAACTTTTAACAATTGCTAAGTCCATTGCTAATGCGATCATCACTCGGCCGATAGTGTCCTAGATTCAATTCTTTTCTAAAAGGGTCAATAAGTTGGAGCCTATATAACTTGGGTCTAACTTTTTGGCTGTTCACTTTATTGGTGTTATTTTTTTATACAGGGGCTCCGAAAAATACGTGTACAAAATATTGTTTCGGCCTCATTAAAAATTCAATTTCAATTTAAGATAACTTAAGTAAATCTGAAACTGCGTCGTTTGGCCGGTAGAGAGCGTCAAAATTCTTAAAAACGGGATTTAAATTATTTTTGCTGTATGTGGAGCTAGATGTTATAATACAGTGGCCGCTATACCTAATTATGGAACCATATCGAAAACTTTTTTATTTTTTATTTTTCAAAAAATTGTATACATAGGTCACACCTAAAATTGCTGCAAACATATACTCAAAGCACCATGACACAAAGTAGGCTGAAAACAAAATCTACATTCTTTTAAATCTTGACATAATCAATGACTGGCAATTGATTATATCGTTATATACCTATTAGCGTTAATTTTTCGTGAATTTTTAGAATTTGTCTGTTAACGTTAAAATGTATCTTACACGCAAAAATTTTGATTTATTATGATTTTAAAAGTTGTCTCTGCCCAAAGCAGTGCACTGAAAGACTTCGGGCTGTTTTTGGTGATGAAGCCCCGAGTTCAAGGAGTGTGTACAACTGGTTCAACGAATTTAAGTTTAAATGAGTGTCTTTGAGTGACGAATTTCGTAAGGGGCAGCCAATTTCGACTGCCACTGAAGAAATCAACATATTTTGACGCCAGGCGGTCTATTTTCCAATCTCAAATGCAGAGTGTCACATATGACATCAGAATAATGTCGCTTAAAAATCATGTGCATCGAAAATTTGGATTTTCGAATGTCATTTTCGACATTTTCTATTCGAGTGGGAAGGAACCCATTCAAGAAATAAATTTTCGTTCGTGATTGTTGTGACTAATCTATCTACCTTGATTGATTGATTGATTGATTGATTGATAAAGTAAATACACAAGTTGAGGTTTTGTCCGCCTCGACACTGCAGCCTACAGGGCTTGTTGTATCCTTGTGTATTTTGTTTCAGTTAAAAGGTTTGACACCTTAGACAGGTGTAGTAGCCCTTTTACTGTTCTTTCTGGTCTCAGCCTCCTGGTGGTTAGTGTCCACCTGAGGTTTTGATTTTTCTCAGTATGTAAGTGCGGGCACTCATATATGATGTGAGAGGCTGTCTCTTCCTCTTCGTCCCATAGTCTGCAAATGGGTTCTTCTCTATAGATGCCCATAGTGTGCATATGTTTTCTTGGGTGCAGTGTCCGGTTATTAATCCTGTCACAATCCTAATCTGGTTCCTTTTAGTTTTAGTAGTTCACTTGTCAATGCTTTCGATGGTGAGTCCAGCATTGATTTACTGTGATTTTGCCTTGGAATGTGGTTCCAGTATGACTGATGTTGTGTTTGAATCCACCGAGTCATGTAGCCACGAACCGAGGCTTTTGGTATTCCAAAAACAGGTTCAGGACCCACAAACATTGCTGCGGCCTCCCTGGCCAGGAGTCTGCATTTTCATTGCCCTGTATTCCCTGTGTCCTGGCACCCAGGAAAGTGTCTTTGTTGTGGTTAGCCAGGTTTAGGAGGCATTGCAGACAGTTCCAAACCAACCTTGAGTTGACTTGTTGGGATGCCAAAGCTTTTATGGCCGCTTGACTATCAGAGAAGATAGTAATGTCCCTGCCCTTATATCTCTTCCTCAAGTTCTCTCGCAGACAAAGTTCAATGGCATATATTTCCGCCTGGAAAACAGTGGCATATTTCCCCAGGAAGCATAAGCATTGAACCTGGGGGGCATACCATGTATTCCTGCGCCGGCTCCATTGTCAGTCTTGGATCCATCGGTATACCAAACCAAATTCCGAGACTGACCAGGAGATCGCTCACTACCGCCCCAGGTAAGCTGGGTTTTGTATGGTCTGTGTGTATTTATCCGTTTTGGCATTGTATCACTGCCCATCTCAAATATTGGGTTTGTGATACTGCTCGTTATTCTGGTGTGTCCTAGGGCAGGCCCAGAGCACCAGTTACCGTTACATTTCAGCCTGTATGCCCCAATCCTCGCCTCCGCCTTAATAATTATACCAGAGGGGGGGCTTAGTAGGGTTTCCATGCCTGCAGTTGGAGTGCTTCTAATAGCTCCCGTTATACAGAGACATGCTAGTCGCTGGAGTTTGGATAACTCCAGCTCTGCTTTCTCTGTTCTATTTTTGCCACCAGATAGTTGAACCGTAGGTTATCATGGGCCTTACCACAGCAGTGTACAACCAGTGTACTATGCGTGGCTGAAATCCCCCAATTCTTCCCCACAGCTCTTTTGGTAGCCATTAGAGCCATTTTGCCCTTATTATTCACATTCTGCATATTGTTCCAGGTTAACAGAACCCAGAGTTAGTCCAAGGTACTTTACTCCTGGACATAGCCAGTGTGGTACCGAAGAAAATGAGGAGATTTTAAATCATCCAGCTTCCTTCGTCTAGTGAAGGGGGATTAGCGCAGTTTTGAGGATTAACAGTAAGGTTTTCCTTGTTGCACATCCCTCCACAATTCTCAGTGCCCTTTGCATAAGCTCCGAGGTTGTTTTGTCTACCTTAAAGAATGTTTTGTTTAAATGGTAAAAAAAATCGTTAATTTTTGTTAAAGTTTACTATAATGATTTAGTTTTATACACCATATCGAGCAATATACTTCAGTAATGATAATAAGTACACATGTTTGCTAGTTATTAAATTTTTTGTACATTAAGCAATACATAATAAAAATACTAAAGTACAAAATATTTGTATGCCAATAAAATTTTAAAAGAGTTGCTCAAAGTCAAACCTTTCTTTATCCTTGATATGCAAAGACACCGAAAAGTAAGCTTTGGCTAAATAATAAAATGTAATACCTATAATTCTTTATAAACAATAGTATTACTAAATGTAGAAGATCTTTTTATGTAGAACAACAATATAACGTATGACCCCTTGAAAAAATTAATTTTATTGGCATACAACTTAACTTGAATATTTCCAGTATGTATTGCTCGATGTACAAAAAAATAAATAACTAGCATACAAATATTTGTACTTTTAGAGAGAAATATATATTGATTCAAGACACATCGATCCTTGAGGATTTTTTTTTAGTGTCTAAGAGTATTGTATTTAAAATCAAGGTGCCAATAGGGCAACATAGATATAAGGACGCAGTACAAACGCTAATTGGTACACAATCGAGTAAAAATATCACAGCAGTTGTAAGCAGTTTTAACTGGTCATATACCTATGTTTTTGTGCATAGGAGACGTAGATATCTATTTGGGATTATCTTCTCAGTGTTTTTGTAGAGAGCTTTTCTTTAAGAGAGGCTCGGATGTCATGGTTGTACAAGATGGAGATGGAGTATTTGGGACAGGAATCTAAGATATGCTTGATTGTAAGGGTGATCTCACATATATCACAGATAGGAGGGTCGGATCGGTTGATTAAAAATCCGTGGGTCAGTCTGGTGTGGCCAATTCTCAGGCTGGTCATTAACGAGGGAGAACTTCCCCACGGGATTGTTTGTGAATACTGCGAACCTCGTATAGCTTGTTGTCCTCTAGTTGGAGGTCCCATTTAATTCCTTTGGGCAAAATACAAGATTCATTTTTAGTGCTTGATGTTCTTTGGCTAGATGGTCAGCCTTCTCATTGCCACTAATACCAACATGGCTGGGGATTTAGAAAAATGTTAGTATTTTGTTTTGGATATGGATTCTTTCCAAGATGTATTTGATGTTTATGGCCCCCTTGCCATGTGTGGGGTTAAAGGAAGTCAGGGAGTTAATGGAACTGGGGGAGTCGGTGGCTATGACCCAGTGGTTTCCATTCAAGCTCTTGATAAGTTCCGTAGCTTTGAGAATAGCAAAAAGTTCAGCTGAGAGAATACCAGTTGAATGGTTTAGGAAGTAGGAGTACTCATAAGCGGGGCAGAAGAAAGCAGCCCCTACTGTTGAGTCAGTTTTGGATCCGTCGGTTAAGATAATCTTATAGTTACTGTAGTTAGATTGTATGATCTGTTTGTAAAGTTTTCTAAGGGAATCGCAGCTGTAGAGGTCTTTAGGATGCTTAAGCAGGGATAGATCCGCGTTAGTAGGGGCAGAGTTTCATGGGGGAAATTTAAATCTTTCAATTGAGACTGGATCAGGGAGTGTAGGGTAGATATTTTGAAAAATTTGGTGGCATCTTTCGTGTGTCCTCAAGGAATGGTGTCTTTGGGGGTGTTTTCTGTAGGGAGTTTGGCGCATGAAGAGTCTGGCATGGTAAAAATGATGTTTAAAATTAAGTGTGAAGTCAAAATAAAGTCCTAGAAATTTGTGCACAGGTGGATTAGGTATAGGGTTTGATAGGCGAAGTGATGTTATTTCAAGATATCTGCGTTTGCAGAAATGCATAGAGGCTGATTTGTTGGAAGAGAAGGAAAAACCGTCATTTCTGATATGTATTGCTCGATATTGTGTAAAAAACTAAATATAATAAACTATATATCAATAATTTCCTATATTTTTTTACAATTTAAACAATTTAAAAAAAAGGTAGGTTAGTGCAACAATCATAAACAAAAATTAATTTCTCTAGTGGGTCCTACCCACTTTGAAAAATGTCGAAAACGACATTTAAGAATCCAAATTTTCGATGCGCATGATTTTTAAGCGACATTATAGATTTGTTTTAACCCAGTCAACCGGTTTTATGCGCGGTTGGAACACACCTTATACTGACGTCGTATGCGATAATGTGTATTCGAGATTGGAGAATAGACCTCCAGGAGTCTGTCATAAAATTTTGTACTCGTATTTTTCGGTCACTCTTCATACAGAGATGTAGTTTTTTTATATTCTGAAGAAAATGTGTTGAGTTCTAAAAATAATATATTAAAATTAATATCTCAGTAACGAAAAATAAAATATAAATAATGTAAAAGTAAAAATAAAACAAATATGTTTTAGATAAAAACACAAGCGACTATTGGCTTCCAGACTTTTATTATACACTACAGAGAGGATCCCGATCAACAGAATTTAATTGACTGGATACAAGAAGACTGGGTAAGATATTTTAATATTCTAGGGTACAGACCTAAAAGTCGGGGTGGTCACTAAAGAGTTACGTTATAGCCCAGGCTGTGGAGCAAAAATGTATGTGTTTTGTGAAAAAGTTTAGCATATATCTGAAAGTTTTAAATGGAAGAGGAAGTTTTTCTAATGACAAATACATAAAAAGATACAGCCAGATATGCGTTGTTTTTTTATAAACAATGAAAAAAGCTCGAAATTCAGTATTTCGGTTGTCTAATTTTCCAAATAAATTTTAAAAATAAACGATAAATTGGAGATTTTAAAGCATGAAAAAACCTTTAATTTTATTTTTTATGAATTGAAATCGATAAACAATTTAGCCCAATACGTTTTTAGCAATATTGAACAAACGTTTATAACTTTTACAATAACTATTATAAATGGCTAAAAATTTGTGAGAATGAGAGTATCATTGGTATTAATATGTGTGCAAAATTTTAGCCAGATCGGTTTAATAGTTTATGAAAAAATCTCATTGTTTATCCCAGATACGAATTACTTAAACAACTGTTGTTGCTTAGAAGATGATCCTAGAAAAGTTTTCAAAAGTAAAATTGATTTTTGAAGGCTTCAACTTAAAGAATTTATACAAAAAAATAATTACTTATTTTAAAATTGTTGTTAAACATGTCGTTTAAAAAATAGCCATTTTTAAATTTTTGGTTAATTGGATATTAATTTTTTTTATCACTAACACAATTTTTTTTTTCTACTTTTTAGTTCGGTTTATTATAAAAGCGTATTTTTTTAGGTTTTTTAAACTATAATTTTTATTAATCAATTTAGATCGTTCCACAATAAATTAAACTAATTATGTAAAAAACTGACCTTGTTTTGACCTTTTTCTAAGGTTATTTTTAAAGTTGTTTTAAACCTTTTTTAAAAGGATAACTATTTTAATTTAATTTAACCATTTCCGTTTTTAGTTGCAATGCTGTGGTATTGAAGGTCCTAAAGATTGGGACAGAAATAATTATTTTAACTGTTCATCAAGAGATGTCGGTAGTAGAGAGGCTTGTGGTGTTCCATTTTCTTGTTGTAAGAGGAAGCCAAATGTATGTATACAAAAAATATTATTAACGTTCATATATCTAACAAGTCTAGCCCATGACTGGCGAGACAAAATCCCCCAAAATCCAAAGCTTTGTACTTATATTACATTTATTGCAACCAATGAGCTGTTGTGTTAACTGGAGAAAGCATCGATTTGGTATAAGCGTGGCATCATAAAGGTACATTCTAAGGTTCTGCTGAGCGATGAATGAACCTCTGTACTCTAACAATAAAATCCACTTAAACCCGGGAAAATGGTTACTACAAATACTACTTTGTCGTAAAGCGTGGCTGCCAAGTTTCTTTCTGTTTTATTTACTTGATAGTATATTATAATTAAATTTTACTTAATTTATTCTTAAAATTATATCAAATGAAGCTCTACTATTGTATTTTAAACTGTGAATAATATTTTTTTATTTATTGCTATAAAGTATTACACAGAAAAGTAATAATGTCAAAATACTATTTTGGTTTTGGATAGCTACTAATAAAGGCGCTAAAAAACGTGACAACAGTGCATTTTTCGTAGAGGCGTACTTCAGCCACCTTCGGCCCTCAGCTTCGCTCGACAGATGACTCATTCAATATAGCGTTTTAGTCTGAATGTTTTTCGTTTTTTTGGGTTATTTTTGTGACAATTGTTGTATAAATATCAGTTTTGTGCAAGTACTTTTAATATATTAAAATGGTAAGGCAGTGCCAAGTGTGTAAAGTGACGGATATGATTCCTGGATTATCATTTCACAAGTAAGTACAAACTATGCTTGTACCATTCTATCGCCAATAATAAACACAAACATGTTGGGCGCAGCTTTCGATTGCGTTTATGAATGAAATGCTTTCTCTATCTATGCTATCAGCTCATTGATTACATCCGTTATAAATGCCAGTTACAAAAAATACAATTTTTTACTGCCAAAATCAATGTCGGCGTAAATATTCGTAAAATTATTGTCATATATCTTTTCAATCGTTCCCTGTATCTACATTATATCATAAAATTGACAGTTTTGACAGGATTTTTTCTCGTATTTTGTCAATCGAAGTGCGCTGGCATGACTTACGTCCGGTTGCAGAAAAAGCCGACATTTAAAAAAGATCAAAGAGCTGGGCGGACTTGCTGGAATATTATTAGACGTTGATAAGAGATATTATACAAGGTCTGCCAAACACTCTGCTTATGATACTTAATTATTTATTTTAGGAAATTATTAAAAATAAGCAGTGTGGCTACGATGTAAGAAAACCTGGATTCGTAAGTATATTTTTGTTTTTTGTAATGGATAAGATTTTGTTATTTTATGTAATATATACAACTGTGGGGGCTCGTCAAGGATATAAGTATTGGGCCATAAAAACCTAATTTAACCTACTTGTCTACGCGTCACTAGATCACTGTACTTATGCAGTAAAGTGTTGCAATTTGTTTTTACCAAATCCCTGATTTAAATTTTCAAATTAAAAAATTTCACACTTTTTAAAAGTGGGTGTTGCTGTCCTCCATTTTAAAGTACAAAATAATACAGGGACCCCAAGATTTGTGAGTATATAAAAATGTTTGGAATGCCTTTAAAAATAACAGTATAAAATACATAAAGTCTGATTTTTTTTTATAAACTCTGCATATGGAAAAAAATAAAAAAAAAATCTTAACATTCTCGCTAAAACAGTTGTTTGATTTGGTCTAAATAGTTGTTTGTCTTTTTTACGAATAAATTATATTTCACAGGGTTAGCAGAATGTATCGTAATGCTTGATTATCTTCAAAATCGCTTATTTTTCCGTTTTTTCTTGAAATGTTACATGATTACTCGTTTTTAGAGTTAGTGAATTTGGTTGAAATAGACTACCCCTATCATTTTTGTTAACTAACTTTAAATAAGAACTTTGCGCAACTTTGAACAAAATATCCCGATTAAAGGAGATACACTGTTTTATAGCGTAACATGTTTTTATAGCCGTTATCATTCAACACACTCATTATTAAATGTTTTCAAGTAGGCCATGGTAACGTTCGGTAATGAAAATATAGTATATTATTCAACATGAAAACATAGGTTGCTTTTGTGGAAAATGCACATCTATGAAAAGATTCATCAATAGTAGCAGTTTTTTTTATTATCAAAATCTTGAACCCTTGTTTTTTTAACGTTTTGTTCATTTTGATAGCTTCTTTTTGAGAAGATATATTAAGATTTACTCTAGGACAGTTT